>APFE030959673.1:57870-75822 GCA_000404065.3 Pinus taeda
AGGTTTCCAAAACAAAACCCCCCAATAAAAACATAAAATCAAAAAAATAACTACAAAATCCATTTTCAACAACAAGATCTAAAAGATGATGTTAAAGAATAGGCTACAACACTATTCCATTCCTCAACATTCTTTCTCATCAAATCTTTATTATCAAATAAATTTTCATGTCCAAAATTTCATTGAAGTATATTTTTCAAATTTGGACATGAGTTTACTTATGATCTTGTGACGAAAATGGATGCACTAGAAATTCTCTTATACTTGAGAGAATGAATTATTTTTCTAAAATAGAATAGGATAGAATAGAATAAATAAACAAGTCAAATGAATTCACAATAAGACTTCCATAATAAATTTGTTTCAAACAATTTCTTCAAATCATTGTTCAATATTCATTTGAAAGGACTACATGGAAAAATACAGTAAGAACAAGCATATTTTGGGTAACCATATAGGATCATTTTGAAATCATGTTTTTTAACATATCTCTTGAAATCTAGTTTTGGAATCCGTTTTGAAGCTTTCAATTTATATCACAAATAAAAATGTGATCAAAATCAAAACTAGATCTCAAGTGAAATGTTGAGGACAGAGTTAGTACAACCTATATTTGAGGTGTCTAATGGAAACATTTTTATCTGAAAATCATAGAGAAGATATCCCTTGGAATATAGTTTCCAAATCAATTTGAATCACTTCAATCAGGTATCATATGAAAAAGTTATTCTTAAAATACTAACTTCTTGTCGAAAAATTTGCATGGTGACAATTCTAGGTCTTGACTATTCATTGGCATATTTGACATATCAAATCATCTTATTTTAAAAACATGTTTATATGGGAGATATATATTCAAGTCTAATTTAAGACACAATTTTAATCATCCCATTTGGAGGTGAAATGAAAAAGTTATGCCACATTTAGTGACTGCATGTCTTCAAAACAGTATAGTAAAACTCTGCCTCCTAGGTCTGTTCATCACCAATTTTGTGATATCAAGCCTAAGAATTTTTAAAACCTATTTCTACTGGAAAGATAAAAATGAATCTAATTTAATATACAAGTGGAATCACATTGATCTGATCTTTATCGAAGACGTTACGCTTCAAATAGTGACTGTTGGTTTAGTTAAAAATTAACAAGCAGCTCTATAAAAAATGGCACTCCTTATAAATTTTACCATATCATTTTAAACCATTTTGAAAACATGTTTATACAGGAGGTAGCCATATGAATTCATTTCAACTTGGCTTTGGAATCACTCTAATTATATATAAAACAAATATTTTGTAAACAAAATACCGCTAGGAGGTCTAGGCTGGCCACCATTCCTCAAAGGGGTAAATAAATGCATTATGTTTGTCTATCATATTTGACTTGTTTTCTGAGCAATGCTTGTAATTATTTACATGTTTATTGGAAGAAGAGAGACTGTACACCTCTCTTCCTCCATCATCTAATGTTGCATTGCAGGCAAGTGTTCTGTTTTTGCAGGTCATAGGAAGAGTGAAGGAGTGAACTCCATGGATGAAGTAATTTTCAAAGTCAAATTCATATTCCAGAATATGAATACAAATGTTCAAGAAAAAGAAAAGTGAAAATTCACCTGATGTTGATTTCATTCAATCAAACTCAAACTCTTGAAGCTTGCTCTTAGATCCCGACCACCAACATCAACAAACCCTACAACATGATCGAGATCAAGGCAAGAAGACATGAAGACAATCATTAAAAGAAGTAGTCAAGTTCAGTACTATGTCAAGTCACATCAATCTCCAAAGAAGCCTTTCATATTGAATTCATATTGTTCATGATTTGATCCATCATCCATACTGTATGTTAAGCTCCATGACCATGCATGTTGAAGTCCAGACTTACTACTACATCATGACTTCAATATAACCTATTTTCATAAGCTTTCATACTTCCCTACTCCATTACACCCCACATCCATTTAGAAAAGAAAAAAATGAAAAAATAAAAAGATAAAAAATAATCAAGGAGTTTGATTATGAAAATCCACGAAAGTGGCACAATACAAACTTGAATTCATATTGGAAAACCAATCAACTTGGCCAATATGAATTCTCTAATTTGTTTTTATCATTTCTTCAGTTTGATTTTGTAGGAATCATCCTCCAGAATAAACAAGACTTGAGGACAAGTCTTCCCATAAATAAGGAGGAAGGTTCACAACAAAAAGATACTTAGTTGTGCAGTTGAATTGACGACGAAACTTGTATTGTTGGTAGTTGGGACCTGAAATATTATTGAAATCAATTGCAGAGGGACCTGAAATATTAGCAAAAACATGTATATATTGCATAAAAATGTACATGACAAAAGGGACCTGAGTTATCATGAATCAATTGCAGAGGGACCTGAATGACATCAACAATCAATGGACCAGAATCAATGAAGGATGCTAGAACAGAAAGCATAAATAAGCTCTATCTATCTACAATATTCAATCAAGACAACTTCATCCAATATTGTAAAAGAACAACAACATTCATCCAATACTACAGGGA
Organism: Pinus taeda; assembly: GCA_000404065.3. Lineage (NCBI taxonomy): Eukaryota > Viridiplantae > Streptophyta > Pinopsida > Pinales > Pinaceae > Pinus > Pinus taeda. Next base: position 60,405 of record APFE030959673.1, read on the forward strand.
AGTACAAGAATAGTAAGTACAAAATTTTGCTCTTGTAAATTCACATTATTGTAGAAATTTTTAGACTTTGTTAAAATTAGGTTAATACCTGAATGCATTTATTACATTTTCCTCATTCTATACCCATTAGCCTATGTCCATCTTACTACATTTACCCTATACCTAATCCAATGTACATATGTACATCTCATATTCATTCCATAACCCTAACATTTCATAACCCTAAATATCATTCTCTATTTACCTATATTTATTTTCTACATTCCGTATTCATTTCATAACCCTAACCCTAAGTATTTTTCCATAAAGAAAAATGGATCAAAGTGAGGAATTAAAAATTTGCACCTGCACAAACAAAGCAAGCATTAGTCCCATGGAAGTAATTTTAAACATGACCTGAATGGTCATTTTAAAATTAAAACAATATAGGAGATATAAGAGATGTGCATATTGTAAAGAATACAATTCAACACAATTAAAACTTATCATGGCACATAAAGATATGGCATAAGGTTTGTTTATATGCAATAAGGTGAAGTCATCATAGCAAATGAGAAATAAAGATATGGCATAAGGTTTGTTTAGATGCAATAAGGTGAAGTCATCATAGCAAATGAGAAATGATATAATGGAAATACATATGCACACAATTTTAGATTATGAGCAATATGGGAGACATTTCTAATACATGTGCAAAGGCAAAAGTTCATAACGAAATATATCTGAAAAATATATATGAGGCAATATTTCATAAGGAAATATATGCGTGCTAAAACATTTGCATACAACAAAGGAAATGTATGAAATATAACATTTTTGTGCACATAACAAAAGTGGCGAACACGAAAATGATATTAGGCGGGAGGATATAATATGATTTCACAGTATGGGCTTGCAATAATATGATTTCATAGTATAAAATGGTGAAATTATGTTCAATTTCTGAACGTGTCTGTGCGTGTTTGATTGTTTCTTCCTGCAATAGAAATTTTGCTGCTCAAACATGTTTTGAGGCCTGAAGGCATTGGAAACAAAGGTACAACCCTGTGCGTTGTAAATCAGATTCTAGTGAAGATTATCTTGGAAGAGACCTCATTTGGTCGAAAGGCAGCACCAGGGGACGCAGCAAGATGTGCATGCACGTTGAAGCGTCATTCCAGGGGACCGATGAGGTCATGTGTTTATTGTTGCACGATACAAAGCATCACTTTTGGGATGGGATGTATCATCACATAATAGAGAAAGTTGATTGGAACATGATCTGATCGGAGACGGTTAAGCTCATTGAAATAAACAAATATTTTCCGTCTCCACTTTGATTTTCGATTTATCTATAGGGTTTGGTCAGGGATTTTAGCTTGTAGTATAAGATAAGATTGTTGATTTATCGGAAGGGGATTTCCTGTAGCAAAAATGTAGATTCATGGTAATCGCATATTGATGGGAAAGTATGAAGTAGGCAAACCGCTGGGCCAGGGCACATTTGCAAAGGTCTACCATGCAAGAAACACGAAGACGGGAGAAAGCGTGGCCATTAAGGTAATGGACAAGGGAAAGATTCTCAAAGTGGGCATGATGGATCAGATCAAGAGTGAACTCTCTGTGATGAGATTAGTGAGACATCCCAACCTTGTTCAGTTGTACAAAGTCATAGCATGCAACATGAAAATAGGTAGAAACCTTTTGAAAAATGGTAAAAACATTTTAAAAAAACCGTGTGGGAAGTAAACATTTTAACAGTGCTACAGCTACAGTCAATAGGTAAAAACGTTTGATGCTCAGAACCCTATGTGTATTAACATATTTGCCACTGTTGATGCTCAGAACCATCAATTTGTTCCCATCACAGCCGTTTGAGGCTCAGGAAAGAATGCAAAATGTTTTGAGCATGGCAGCTACAGGTATGCAGAACAGAAAATGACTTGGAAGGTAAAACAATGGATCAAACTACATTTAAACAAACTCTATAATGTATTTTCCATAATTAAAGTGCAACCCAGCTCAGTGATTGAGCCTTTCATCGCGTGCACAAAGCTGGAGCCATAAAAAACGCAGAGAGAAATGCAAAGCTAAGGCGTAGAAATAAGGCAGTTATACATAAGTTTTAACGCCGAGTTAAATCCCATAGATTGTGCAGGCGAATAAGGTAAGATCGGATGTTTAATAAATGCAACAGAGGTTCATAAGGAAATCTGGGGATTTTTCTAAAGATCGTCGGGATATGGAGCTCCATTTAACAATCCTTAGAACTCGCCAATAGCCAGGTAAATGCCGAAACTACACCATTGATTCCAGAAGCTAATAAATATAAGGGTTAGATGAACATCAGTGTATTAATGAAGTTGTGATAAGGAAACATGATTCGGTGTAGTTGCATAAATCAAGCCGCTGAGTAAGGCACGAAAATTATGTAAAACACCGCGGCAATCCAACCATATTTTGCATGCAAAACACATCATTCAAATATCTTTGGGATCACACGCGACCTTGTATAGCAGAGGAGGCAGAGTGCTATTGTTATTGAGCCGAGGATGCATTTTTTAGGTGTTGTTTCATGACATAGGATTTGTATGGCCGATACGTTTTTTCCCATTGTTACACACGAATATATATTGCATGATTTTGATTAAGAAAGGACTGTAATGTGTAACAAAAACGTATACTGTGTACATGAGTAAATTTTGGTTGCTGCAGAGGTTGTAAGAGGCCGTGTTATTTGAGTCTTTTGTAGGAAGTGCGTTGATTGTTTGAAGATTTGAGTTTATATATGAGTGCGCAGAGCCAAAATAACATTAATTAAGTAAAACAGTGCAGGGGTTGATACAAACCATTGAACAGTGAGGAGCAAGTTTCTTTATGATGATTAGCACAGTGCTGAAGATTAGGTATTGAATCCTAGTTTGCATGATAAATTGTACAGAGAGCAGGAAAAAAAATTTCTATTTCAACGCAACACTAAGTTTTTTTTACAGAGGTGTTTGTTTTTTTTTTCTACAAAGGGTAATGATTTAAAAAACAGTGTCGTGAGATAGCAATCAAACAAAATTGCAATTCAATTGTCTTTAAAGAGCATAAGCAAGAGGTAAGCAGGATATTGAAGAAGCATTTGAAGAGAGAACTTGATTTCAAATTTGATGATCATGGAATTTTAACCAGTTCCGGAAATGCATTTCAATTTTTGAAAGGCCATTATCTTTCGTTGCTTATTTTGAGCAAAAGAAAATGAAATTTGAAAAACGAAAACATGGGTTTTCTTCAGAACGAGCCTAATTAGACTCCTTGAAAACAACTTTCTCAAATTCATTTCTATTTGAGATATTTTTATGGTTCTTTTGACCCCTATTTTGCAGATTGCATGGGTAAACCAATGGCTAAATTGAAAGTGAATGCCTAGACATAAAAATTTTGCTTCTTTTAATAAGATGTAAGGGCAACTGGATATTGGATCCTTTGAGTAAAATTGTTGATTTGAGAGGGCCATGAATGTATTGCAAAATTCAAGTTTTATTTATTGTCTGAAGCTACTCATCCAGAACGGTATATTGGTAAAGAAAGTCATCCACAAGAAAAGAGAAGACGTACATGAAAGCATAGATATCCTTTTACAGGTAGCTCAAGAGAAAGCTTCATCTTCAAGGGATAGATCCATCGGTAGAACAGCAAGGGAGGTCAGCATACAGAGGCAGAAGATCAATAAGACAAACACAAGCATGAGGACATGCTTGAAGATCAGCAAGGGGGAGATGTTGGCCCTCAGTTTTGGTCTATTTTTGCTTAGGGAAACCTACTTAGTCCTTATATTTTCCATCTGTTTTCTAGCACATCCATCTCATTTTGATGTATTTTATTCATATTCAGGTGTTTAATTTTAATTTTGCAATTTCTAGAAGTTTTTATGAAAATTGAGTTTCAAGTGCAATTTTGGACTGAATCAGAAATCCCAGTAATAGCTATGTGGATGACATGTTTGCAGGACACTTGGGCTTGATTTTGATGCATGGATGGACAGCTTGGGAACTAGGACTAAGCTAACTCCACTTGGTTCGGCTAGAACAAGCTTTATTAGGCCCGGTCAAGGCTGGTCAAACATGACTAGTCACCATAAAATCCCTACGAAATAGGACAATTTTGAGATTTTATGGGATTGACCATATTTCTTGGGATGAATTGGATGATTTCGACTTAGATAGGTGGATATGAGTAGATATGAGTGTTAGAGATAATATAGATCAATTTGTTTCATTAAACCTCTATTTAAAGCGAAGACTTTGATGGCTTTTGTAATGGAATTAATATGTAACTTTTGTATAATTGGAGTTGGGAGCTAATTTGAAGAACTTGTTTCATTCCAATTTGTTTTTCATGCCTGGTTGATTTACTGAAGTTGCTGTAGCTGAGATTTCTTCAAGTGTGCAAGGCAAGGGTGGAGGGCCCCCACTCCAAGCTAAGTACACTTCTTTGTTAGACTAGTTTAATTTTCCATAATTTGGTTATTTTAGAACTGTTTATGTGCTTTGCTTCAGATTGGTTTATGGTTGATGTGTGATGATTTATTTTATTGAATCTTAGTTTGTTCATCACTTTAGTAAGATGGAATAACAAGGTATTCAATTTGAACACTCCTTCTGTTAAATTGGTGGATTGAAACTAGGTTTTTCCTTGATTACATGCAAGCAGTTTTTCTTATGAAACTTCAATCTTCAATTGATAGCTTTATGGTGAATGAATTATGATGGGAAATACCAAAGGTCTCTTAAGTTGAGAGCCTCCCTTCATTGATGATTTATCCATCTTAAGCTATTGAGAGCTCGTAGTTTCTAATTTCTATTCATCAAGTAATAATTGAGGAAGAATTGGACCTCTTAAGTTAAGAGCCATTTCAGCTTTCCTTCATTGCAAGGTGAATTGAAATTATTAATGTAGGCTATATTTGTAATATGAACTTCTTTAGTTTTCAAATTTTATCTTCTAAACTTGATTATATCTGAGGTCCATATACAATGGATTTGCCTCCAAGTTTTACAAACCCGGATTGATAATTAAATACTTGTGTTAATTTAGTCAATAAATTAGCCCAACACTTGTTTTCTGTCAATCATTTAATGTTCTATCTACACTTTACTTTATGTACATGTGATTGCTAATCTATGGAATATGATAAGAAAAGGAAGTAAACTATTATAAGCATAGAACATACCATAACGTAACAAAATACTCCCAAAAGGTATCAAACCGCAATTTTCCAAACTAGATCCCACCACTAAAATGGTCCTATGAGTTTGTTCAAACACTTTTTCCACTCTAAAAGAATTGATATGAATGAAAAACAATGTAATGATCCAATCAAGATCAAAAAATTGGAAAAATAACAAAAAGAACAACAGGATCAAACACTACAACAATTGGAACAACTACCGGCAATGATAGAAGCTACAAGAATCATGATGCCTACACCACATGTGATAGATCCAATAGTGATCACAGAGGTGACCGGTGCACCCTATGTACAAGATGTTTTAACAGAGCTATCATATCCCTCTGCGACATATTTGTAAGCAAATAGACTTTCATTGTCATTAGTCATAATGCATTTTGCAAACACTAGAGTGTAGCAACGAGTGAAAGTGTTGTCACTAGTTCGAGTTGGTTATTTCCCAACTACCTATGTATTTTATTAACTCTTTAAAACATACTATTTACTAAGAGATACAAGTTAGAGAACATTTAATAATTATAGACTTGCTCCAACTAACTATAGAGAATCAAGATTTTCAAGAGACTCAAAGTGAGATATAAGAGGCTAAGCATCAGACAAAAGCTAGTGAATGTTAGACACTTGGCATTACCTAGGTGGCCAGTGGCAGCAATTGTGTTGGCATTGATGTCAAGAGTCCTTCTAGGTGATCTTTTTCACAGTTGGCATGGTATGATGACTAGTGGCAGCATGTGTGTTGGCATTGATGGAGACTAGATGAGTTGTGAGGCTAGTGGCAGTAGATGATGGCGTTGGTGTATTTGATGTGACAAGCTTAGGGGGAGTTCCCATGGTTGTTGTAGTCTCTTTTAGAGAAGCATCATAGTAGTCGGCCTATTGGAGAAGCCATAACATGATGACTATGATGGTTGGGATTCCCAGGCTTTGAATGTAATTATGCATTAGGTGTTTAGCTCATATGCTCGTAGAAGTGGAAAATTTGGAAATTTCTTAGAGAGATATTTCGAAAACTACGTTGAAGTCTACAAATGGGCTCCTGGATCAAAAGTTATTGATAATCAAAGTTAGGATCTCCATGGTTCAAGTTGCAATGCCTAGAAGCCTAGATGCATGGAAGGCTCGGAAGCCCGGAAGGTCGGAATCCCGAAAGGCCCAGAAGATGGAAGCCAATAGGTTTACATAAAATAAACTTAGGATAGCACTGAGTTGGGGTTGTGGGGACACTGCTTGGATGCTTGGAAGCTTGGAGGGTCGAAATCCCCAAACGTCGAAATCCCATTACTTTTTGTTAAAATAATTTCTTAAAAGCACGGGGATTGAGGGCTTCACGAGTTAGTTTTCCAGTAGGTCACTTAGGGAATAGAACCATTTACAAAGTAAATCACTTGCAAAACTAAGGACTAAGGGACCCTTCTTCTCTCTTCTAATAGGACAAGTGGAAACATATTATTGGTCGGAGATGATACCAACATGACATAACCTTGGTCACGTGGAAAGAACTTTTGGCATTGTTGGGTAACCAAAAGGGCCATATATGGGTGACACCTTGACCTCTCGTAGGCCGACACATAGAATGGATGACACTAAAATGATATCCACCTAGTAGTAGGAATAACCTGGAGGTTCAAAATTTCATAACCTTTTGCTAAAATAATTTTGTGGAAGTGCCAGGATAGGGAGCTTTGGGCCTTAGCGCTAAGATGTGGTTCTTAAAATTAATGAAGACCAAGCGCATGGAGGTATATAAAGGAAAATATGCTCCAAGAGACTTTATAAGTAGTGGCACCACATGTCATCCCGACAGGTTTTTGATTAGCTAATCCATACAGTTGATATTCCCACCTTGACGCGTAATCCAGAAGGAGAAATATGAAGGGTAAGAATAAACCCAATAAAGGCTTTTGTTCCACTGCATCAACAAGGGTGCAAAAAATGTTATAAAAGGAATTTATCCCTCAGAGGGCAGAAAAGAGATCTAGTTCCTAAAGGCTTGGTTGTAGGTCATGTCACCTAGTCCTATTCAAGAGAACAAGTAGATAAGCCAAGGGAAAGTTTCTATGGCATAGGTGGGCCACATCACGTAAGCCTAGAAGCCTGTAACTCTTGTGGATTTGCATTTAAATAAAATTTATGAATATCAAGGCTTTTGGGATCCAACATATATAATGGCATAAATTTAATTTGATGGATGAGTTGGCAGTTGTGGGAGAAGTTCTCCATATTTGAAATGTTGGGATTATGATATAAGTGTTGCCCTTCATGGTAACTCACTCATAGGTGAATTCAGATTTAATAAAGGGGAACTCACATTGTAACAGGTCTATTCAGAGGTAACACGGCATTGGTATAGAAGAACAGGAAGTTGGAACAAAGGCCTACTTATTAGAATCAAGAAGTTGAAGGAAAAGTATGTTGTAAGGTAGTTTAAGTCATATACGTAGGTTCACCTTGTCAAAGCAGCGTATACACGCCGGTTAAGGGAACAAAAAGAGCGTATACGTATGCATGCAGTTTCATAAGAGAAAAAGCGTGTGTGGGTTGGAAAAACAAGTAAATTCAAGATTAAATAATACCAAGGGTCAATACCATGGTTTTTTTTAGAGCCTAGATTGACATTAGGCTAAAGGGAGGCAATCCTAGGACCACAAACCACGCTTAACCTAGTAGCTAGCCCTACAAAGTCGAGAGAGGGCTCTCTACTTGTCAATCTCAGTTGAGATGACTAAATTGAATATCAATTTTAGGCTAGGTATAGTAGCTCTAGGGTTTTTTATAGATTTTGAAAGTTTTGGTTGCTGGATCAAATGGAGCAGGCAGCTTTGGGTCGAGGAAATCATGTCAGAATTGTAGGGTGTTCTGTGGGGTGAGGTAGGTAGGTGTTTTGGCACTTGGAATTGAGTGAGATGGTTGGTCTAAGACTGGTGAGGAGCTGAGGAGGGCATGCAAAGGTCATGAGTCCTCTTCAAACAGCTGAAAACATCAAAAACTAAATGTATTCCCAAGGCAAAGCATTGTTACCAATGTATTCTACCTATCTATGTTGATTTCATTTAGTTGAGAAGAATGAAATAGATTTTGGCACATATAATACATGAGAAAAACTAATTATAGAAGGAGAAACAATGCCAAGACACATTACCACAAGAATCCCACAAAAATAGTTGCAAACCCTAGTTTATTTCCTTGCCAAACAGTTGTAGAGATGTACAATGTAGCTCAAAGCATCCATAAGAGTCCAACCTTTACAAATGACTAAGAAAGTACATAATATAGGCTTCAAACCACCTATGCTAGCCATCAGGGGTCGAATCCATGAGAAAAGGGGTAGTTTCAACCATATCTAAACTAAGAATAGGAATATAGGCAGTGGAACAGCTTGCCTCTAAAACCAAGGAAACTGATCATTTACCCCCAAACCACCTCAAAATGATGTATCTACCCTCTAGAGTAATTTTACAATTACATTTACATAGCATAGCATCATTTAAATTCATAAATTCATCCATAATGAGAGTAAAAGTCAATTTACGAAATAACTAGGTGAAAACTGGGTTTTTGAGCGAAACTGGCAAAATTCATCCTATGCGCAGCGCCACTATTCCTATACGCAGCGCCACTTCAGACCCTGTTTTGGAGGCCTTCCCCTTAACCAACTTGGGCCCAAGATGGCTTGTTGGAAAGGTCTTCCTCTATAGTTTCTGTAACATCTTGAATTTTTTCATTTCAAGGTTATTTTCCCCTTAAAAAGTGGAATCTCCCAAGACTGTTTCATGTGTGTCCAAAAAGTGGCAGAGAGGTCATTTTTTGATGGTTTTTTGACCTTTAGGTGACCAAGATTTTCTCCAAAATTGTTGAAACTGTTAGGATTATTGTCCTCATCATGCTGAATCCGAATATGTAAGCCATTTCTCCAAAAAGCGTCCCAGTCAAAAATTACAATTTCCTATGTTGAAAATTTCTATGTGGAGCGCCACTGATTCTATCCATAACGTTGATATGATACCCAGTTTTGGAGGCCTTTCCAATCTTCAAATTGGGTGCAGGACAGCTTGTTGGAAATCTTGTTGAGTCTACTTTCCAAAACATCTTGAATTTTATAATTTGGAGTTCATTTTCCCTATCCAAAGTCAAATCTCCCAATACTGGTCAAAATGTGCAAAATGAGGTTGCCTAAATGCAGAGTGTTGTTGCAGTCAACTTTGGAAGGTCTTCTTCAACTCCAAATTGAGCACATGATAGCTCATTGGAAATCTATTTGTGTCTAGTTATCATTTGACTCATCAAACAAGTCATTTGGCCAACTAGGCTAGGAGAAATCGTGATTTTCCCAAAGTCACTCTAGAGGTGCACCAACACTCCTGAGGAAACTGTAGTTTTGAAATTTCTCAAAAACCGTGACACCTGTGTAAAAAGTGAAGGAAATTCTTCTTTGATGCAAGCCTGGCCTGCAATATACCCAGGATCTTCATATGCTAACAATCACGGGTTAGCAATCTCCATGAATGCGGTAACTTTTCAAAATAATCAACCTCATAATCTTTATACTATTAACATTACAAGGGATTATAAATCAGCACACATTCTCAGCGTGTTAACCTCTGGTCCGTGCTCCATCCTCATTCCGCTGTGCGAGCAATGTCAGTGAATACCTTACGCTTCCCTTCCGTGGCTTCATCTATTTAAACGCCAATACATAAACTCCAACCACCGCAAACAAGCGTTAAATGGTTATAACACAATTAAACACAATTTTATATATGCACATCTCCACACCCGATACTATTGCTCAGGAGTTCGCCTGCTTCTCAGGCGGACAAGAACCAGGAACGTCATGCTTGTAACACATATAAACTCTGTCTATGCTAAGGACTGCGTAGCTGTGTTATGTAATGGAAAACAAATTCGTCCGTCGACAGACAGGCTGCTATAACCAACAGCATACTCTTTCCATGCCAACAATCCTGAGTTCAATCGCATCACGCCTCCTCAAATTTCATCATTCACGTGCCTTTCTTTCCCATATTATGAGTATAAACGAACCTGATTATTGTATATATTTAATATATGTGTTTCTTGGCTTTCCGAAAATGTTCAGGCGTTCCGCGGGCTTCTAAGCATTGGTCAAGTTCGTTGATTATCCATCGCTGCCCCCGATACTTCTTCCATTGCAAACGTCAAATTTAAAAACCCTCAATCTCCGATTTGGTCAAGTCCTGGTACAAAATGAGGGAGACAGTGATATTGGTAAAGCCATTATTCAGCTGGCAAAGGAACGTGGCATCACAACAATTAACATTATTGCAGATAAACCTGGCAGTTCTCAGTTAATTGAAGCGCTCAAGGAGCTTGGTGGGGATATAGTTGTGACAGAACACTATACAAGAACTTTGTACATGAAATAAAAAGGCCATTCAAGCTTTAACCACAGTTAATACACAGCAAGTTAAAAATACGTGCATTCAAAAATCATGAAATCGATCATTCATGGAAATGCAAACAGGAAATATAATCATAAATTTTCAGAGAACGCCGAGAGGGAATTTTTTTCCCAATACTTTTGGCATCGCCCTCTCCCTCTGATGCCTGAGATGAGAGCTCAGCTGCCTCTTATTTATAATAATAATGGATACAATCAGACCTTATCTCTTAAGAAAAAGCAGGTTTTTTCCCTTCTTGCACAATGATTTAAAGCTTGAAGCTTTTCTAATTTTAACTGAAAAACATAGAAGGTCTATCCAATTCTTTTTCCTAAACTAATTTTCCCATATCTTTTAGAAAAAGAATATTTACATAGCTTTACTTCCTATTTTAATAACAAAATACTAAAATTTCTCACACCCCCCTTTTTATTCCATATTTACAAATGAAGGGTCTTGATGCTCCTTCATCATACACCCAACCTTAAAATTAATCATGATCTCCTGATCATGTGCCTGGATCCCATACTTTGTGCTGCAAGTCATCATGTGCTATTGTTTGCTGCTTTTCTCCCAATCTCCATATCTTATGTTGCCTTGCTCCACTGGCTGCACTCTCACAGTCTTCTGCTGTCTTCCTTTTGCTGCCGCTTCTGCTGCTTCTCTTCCTTGCTGATGTCTTCCTTTGAGACCCTTCCAACATGATTCTTCTGATTAAATCAATTTCTTTGTTTAATAAGTCTTCAGACTGCAGACTTCTTTCTTCTATGCTTGTTTCTGTTCTGACTGCCACCCAATCATACATGCCCTCTTGTCTTCTGGAACAGAAAACCTCTTCTCCCTTCATTTGACTGATTGACTGTGTCAAATATTCACAAGTACCTGCAACAATACCTGCATTCACAAAACACTTGTTAGAATAAAAGTCATAAGGCATCAGTGCCTTACTTTCCTCTGCCAGCATTTCAGTATACTGATCCCAATCATTCTTGAGATTATCACTCAATCTGTCCTCAGCATCATCTTCTCTGAGAATGCATCTGTATTCTGGTTCATAAACCTCTTTATCTTCATTCATCTTGCCTTTATATTCTGAATTATTATCCTTTGTACTTCTAGTCTCTTCTCTAGAACATTTAACTCTTGCCATAAACCTGTCATCTCCTTTGAGAAGATTTCTGTGCAATCTTCAATACTTTCACAAGCCAAGCTTCCTGTTGTTACTATCTCATCACCTGCATTCATACATAAACTCTCAGTTTGCACAAAATGTTCAACAGTATCAACTGTTACTTCCCTTATCTGCGCTTCACACTGATTCACTGCCTCAACATCCACAACAACTTCCTCTTGTGCTGTAACAGTTTCACAAGATTGCACATCCTTCTCAACACCTGTAATCACATCACAATTGTCAGCTATACAAACACAAGAGTTCACATTATCTAGCTGATCTGGATCTACCCAATAACTCAAGAAATCATCAATAATCTCCTTCTCCTCTGCACCTGCAAACATACACAACTCATCAGTTTTAAAACTACAAGACTTTTTAGTCTTGACTTCTTCCTTCAACATTTTCCTTTTAATATATCTGCATGTGGGATTTTCAACCTCCAACTCTGGCGCAAGAACTCTAAGTCTCTTTTTCAACAAGGCAATCAGAATTTGCCTCAACCTCTTCTGCAATTGTCACCAGATCACTCTCTTTCCCTTCAGTGGAAAGATCCATTTTCCTTGCTGCTTTTCCTCCTCCTGCAGCCGTTCTTCCAGTACCTGTAACTGTGCCTTTATTTCTGCAATCTCTCTTTCTTGAACTCCACCAGTCACCTCATCTCTGTGGCATTTCTCTGAACCTCTCCTCTCTCCTTTATGACTTTTAGTAGCCTTCTCCATCGCCAAAAGTTCTTCACCTATGCATTGCATGAAGCCTCTGCCACAACAAGCTCTCTTGCTGCCACTTACCTCACCAATCCTTCCCTCCGGATCTGGTCTTTTGGTAATCATAGTTCCTCTGCTGGAACCTTTTGAGCACCCTCTACTACTCCTGTAGGCTTCTCCCATCTGCAACTTTACTCAACCTTTGTTGAATCTTCAAGTTCTACCACATTCACTTCTCCTTCCTCCCACTGAGATTTCTTCACTATTCCTATAGATCAATACTTATCAGTCCAAAAAATCATCACATGCAATTAACAAAAAAACACTGAACCTTCAAAAAAAAAAGAGCTGCTTCGGCTCTGATACCACTTGGTGCAGGGGTACAACTTGCAATACCCAGGATTTCTTCTCTCATGCCATTACACACATACACCTCAAATGATTAACACAAATCCCTCAGTACGCGGCCCTGGTTATCATTACACATGAGTATCATTGAGCTGCTCCAAGTTAATACGTGCACAGCACCATAAAACTCTACAAGGATTGCGCATACGGTTCCCAACTCTCAGCGCCATTAAGTATTAATCTCAGGCCGCGCCCCATCCTCATTCTGCTGCCCCCAAATATACAATTATACATATGGTGGATGGAAATTTAAATTGGTTTTTAATTAACTGTCAGAGCAGAGCATGATCGCTCTTATGAGATCTCTGGCCCGACATTTCCATGCACGTAAAAATTATAAGGAGACTGCGCATCCATTGGATAATCGTCCAAATTAATACATGGCATATCCCCATGCGCACATCATACTTTAGAAATTCTGGTTCATTAAAACACAACCCCAATAATGAAGAAATGTTCCGCGTTCTGAGATTTTTTCTGTGAATCCTCGCCGAGGTTCTGATCATCAATCACTCCGCTTTTTTTCATATCAGTATTGTTGTTGACATGGACGCCAACCAAATCCTCATTGCAGATAGCCCACTTCAATCGTTGGCGAACGCGCTCCCATTCAACCTGCCAGGAGATGAATATGTACACAACAACATAATTAAATCCACAGTTATATGTATATTAAATCAAACGCGCCCATGTTAATAGCGGTGTAAATTCTCCATTAACGTCCTCCCCTAACTGGAATAAATGGAATCGCCGTGCAGGCAGCCGTCTCTATGACAAGGGAGCAATTCAAATTGTAAAAAAAATACCATTCAACGCATTAATAAACAGTTCAAATAAACCGTTGAATATACACATCTGATTTGACAGAGAATCGATAATTCATGAGGGCGCGGAGAGAAAAATATAACCCTAATAATTTTGGCACGCCTCTCCTCTCTCTGAGATGAGAGCTCAACGGACTTTTTTTTATATAACAATAATAGATATGTACAATAGATGTTCTGAGACCTTATCTTCTAGGAAAAAATAGACTTTTTCGTCTTTTACGTAATGATTTAAAGCTAGAAGCTTTATTTCCTATTTTTTTATCCTAATTTTAACTAAGAAAAACATAGAAACCCTATCCCCATTTTATTCCATATTTACAAATGAAGATATTCTAGATGCTCCTGCATCATACACCCAACCTTAAAATTAACCATGATCTCCTGATCATGTGCCTGGATCCCATACTTTGTGCTGCAAGTTTCCATTTGCCACTGCTTTTGTCTGTTCTTCTTCTCCAGGTCTCCACACTTTATGCTGCTTCGCTCCACTAGCTGCACTTTCACAATCTTCTGCCATCTTTCTTTTACTGCTGCCTCTGCTGCTTCTCTTCCTTGCTGATGTCTTCCTTTGAGACCCTTTCAACATGATTCTTCTGATTAATTCAATTTCCTTGTCCAATAAATCTTCAGACTGCTGATTTCTTGCTTCTATGCTTGTTTCTGTTCTGACTGCCACCCAATCATCCATGCCCTCTTGTCTTCTGGAACAGAAAACCTCTTCTCCCTTCATTTGACTGATTGACTGAGTCAAATATTCACCAGTACCTGCAACAATACCTGCATTCACAAAACACTTGTTAGAATAAAAATCATAAGGCATCAGTGCCTTACTTTCCTCTGCCAGCATTTCAGTATACTGATCCCAATCATTTTTTAGATTATCACTCAGTCTATCCTCAGCATCATCTTCTCCGAGAATGCATTTGTATTCTGGTTCATAAACCTCTTCATCTTCATTCATCTCTGCCTTTATATTCTGAATTCTTATCCTCTGTACTTCTAGTCTCTTCTCTAGAACATTTAACTCCTGCCATAAACCTGTCATCTCCTTTGAGAAGATTTATGTGCAATCTTCAATACTTTCACAAGCCAAGCTTCCTGTTGTTACTATCTCATCACCTGCATTCATACATAAACTCTCAATTTGCACAAAATGTTCAATAGTATCAACTGTTACTTCCCTTATCTGCGCTTCACACTGATTCACTGCCTCAACATCCACAACAACTTCCTCTTGTGCTGTAACAGTTTCACAAGATTGCACATCCTTCTCAACACCTGTAATCACATCACAATTGTCAGCTATACAAACACAAGAGTTCACATTATCCAGCTGATCTGATACTTACGCCAATAACTTAAAGAAGATCTTCAATAATCTCCTTCTCCTCTGCACCTGCAAACATACACAACTCATCAGTTTTAAAACTACAAGACTTTTTAGTCTTGACTTCTTCCTTCAACATTTTCCTTTTAATATATCTGCATGTGGGATTTTCAACCTCCAACTCTGGCGCAAGAACTCTAAGTCTCTTTTTCAACAAGGCAATCAGAATTTGCCTCAACCTCTTCTGCAATTGTCACCAGATCACTCTCTTTCCCTTCAGTGGAAAGATCCATTTTCCTTGCTGCTTTTCCTCCTCCTGCAGCCGTTCTTCCAGTACCTGTAA
>APFE030959673.1:81404-106832 GCA_000404065.3 Pinus taeda
GGAGATCTGGATCAGAGAAGATCTACAAGTGGGTATGTGTTTAACCTATTTGGAGGTGCAGTCAGTTGGATGAGTAAGAAATTTTTGGTTTGGAGAATTGTTTGGATAAATAAACTAGTTATTTATAGCCTAAGGTTAGTGTAGATAGTCTATATAGTTTATCCACTTAAGGGCACAACACACTGACTATATAACCAACCATAGAATTCATGTAGAAATTATGTTGAGTTATAGTGCAATATTTATGAATGTAATGAATACTATCTGTAATGAAAATTGCTATCATTGTGAAAGTTATCTACAATTCAAAATATTTGGAATACCAACAGTGAAAATTGTTGGCCATCATATGTTGGAGCCCTGGAGGAAAGTGCATTAACCTAATGGATTGTTGATTGGTGAAACCAATCCCATTCCTTGGATTACAAGTAGACAGGAAAGAACGTCATGGATTGGGGTTGTTGTAGGTGGAAAATTGATTATGAATAGAGGAATTGGACTATATGAAGAGAGTTTAAGTCAACCATAGGTAAATCGCCTTTGTGGATTCATAGTTTTAGCTTAAGGTCGAAATATATTATAATGAGAGTTGGTGTAAGAAGGAGCCTATGATTGGGTGGAGTATCCCTTGTTCACAATTAGTTAGTAGGTACTCCTTGAAATGTAAGTGTTCATAACTTGTGATTATGTGTCATGGATTATATTACATTCCAGTTTGTTCAATTCTATTTGCAATTTTAAGTCTGCATTTTAAATTTATGATTTATGATGACCAAATGGTTTAATTATATTATAAAAGCAACTTATCTAAATTTTTCTCATCCCCTTATATCAAAGAATTTTGATCTAAAGCAATGTGCATGGGTATATGGAATGGACATCCTTGATTTTGAAGCCTAGAGAAAGACAAACATCCATGAAAGTTATCATTATTGGATTAAGAAGTAAGTCGAATGTTATCCTTCCTTGTTCAAATATTTGATTAATCTTAGCTTAATTTTTTTTGGATTAACATTGGTATTTTATATCTAGATCTACAAAAACAGTTTGTTAGGAATACACATGGTATTTTTGCAAAATCTATCATTATTGGCTTAAAGAAGTAAGTTGAACGCAACCCTTGTTTGTTCAAATATTTGATCAAGAATAGCTTAAAAATTTTGGATTACCATTGGCATTTTAAATAAGCTAGATCTACAAGTTCACAGTTCACTAATGATGCACATGGTATTTTTGTAGAATCTAAATTCCAATCTAACTTTCTAGCATTTAGGGACTCTACCACCAATGTTGATTGCATGTAATGGTCATGTCCATCATCTTGACCCTGCATGGCATATGTTGGGATTGGGATACTAACCTCAAGCTAATCTCAATAATGTTCGTAAAGTTGTAGTTTTTATCTAAGAATGCTCGACTGCAAAGGATTGTTAGGCATGTATTTGCATTATTTTGTTATAAAAAATAATGAAGCAACGTTGACACATGGATTTGGCATTTAGAGAGATTTTTAGCTTAAGGGTTGGCCTCTATTACAATGGGAGTTGGTGCAACAAGGAACCTATGTTTCGGTGGAGTGCCCCTTTTTCATAATCAATAAGTAGATACTTAAAAGAAATATAAGTGTTCATGCCTTGTGTTTATGTGTCATGGATTATATTAAATTCCATTTTCTTCAATTCTATTTTCAATTTGAAGTCTGCATTTTAGATTTATGATTTATGATGACCAAATGGTTTAACTATATTTTATAGGACACTTATCTAAAATTCTCTCATCCCCTTATATCAAAGAATTTTCAATTAAATTTTAAGTTGGAATATGATTAATTAACCACCCTTTTTGAGAAAGACCACTGATGAGAATAAGGCTTGATCATTTTTAATTTCTCTCTTGCCACGAAGACTAATGAACACTGAGGACCTGATGCTATATGAGCGAATTGATACCCCACATAATTTTCAACAAACTTACTCAACAAATAATTTTCAAGGTGCTCATTGAGCTGAAGCCCCACCTCTATTCTACACCCGTAGTCACATTTATAGACCTGCAACAACCATTTGAAACTGAGACAGACACCTTTGACTATGCTATTAGCAAAATCCTCACCTAAGAAAGGCATCTGGTGGCCTATCACAATGACCAACTTTTCGATACAATCTGGAAGTACCTAACTTATGTTAAAGAGATGTATTCTGTCATGCAAGCTTGCCGACATTGGAAACATTACATTCTAGGGAAGGAGATGGTTATCCACATAGATCACCGACCTCTTCAATTTATACATACACAAGGGAACTTGCAGAACGACCCCCATGAGAAGCAGTTTACACATATGCAACAATTCTACTTAAACATTAAATAAAAAAAGAGCAGCACCAACCATATTGTAGACTACCTCAATCGGGCGCCAGTTGCAACACTAACTACTATTCTCAACTCTTATGGCCACAAGACCTCTAAATGTTAGCAACTATACAAGAAAGATCCAAGGTTCGCCACCACATACAAAATGATAGTGGATGGCAAGCAAGGTCCAAATTTCCACCTCTAGGATGCATTATTATGCTACCTAAGCCACCTTTATGTTCCTTCAAGCAATCGTGCCAAACTGATTTGGGAGGAACACTACAGTCAGGTTGTAGGACACTTTGGTGTGGAAAAATTTGTTGTTGTACTACATAAGTATTTTTATTAGCCAAGACTCCAACAACACGTTGGAAAATATATCAGATCATACACTGCATGTACCATCACCAAGCCAACCATCAAGAAGTAAGGCCCGTAGAGTCCTTTTCCTACTCCCATATAACCTTGGGAATTCATCTCCATGTATTTTTTATCTGGAACCCCTGCTACCAAACATGGGAATGACTGTGTATTTATGGTCATCAACATATTTCCTAAGATGGCTATATTGGCGGCTTGCAAGAAGATTATCACAATAAAGGAAATTACAAAACTCTTCTTTGAATGTGTGTAAGTACATTTTTGGATGCCGCAAACCATTATACCAAACTGGGATAGAGGGTTCAACTGCATTCTATCCCTAGACTGATGGCCAGAAAAATATCTTCAATAGGATGATAGTGCACATACTAAACATCTACAAGTCCAAGCAACCATAAACCTAGGATGAGAGCCTTACTTATGTGTATCACCATTATAACAAAGCTCTCCATAGCTTGACTGGCTGCAGTCCCTTTCAAGTGGGTTTGAGATTTAAACCAGTGTGTATGATTGATGTTTCCATGCCTAATGCGACTACAAAAACAAAATATGGACATGTGTAGTCTAAATCTGATAAAGAAACTAGGTTTATTGAATGCAACCAACACATTTTCCAGCAGGTGCACAACATTTTGGATATTTCCAATGCAAATTATAGGGAGAGACATGATCAACATCAGGTGCCACATAAGTTTCATGTAGGCACAAAGGTTTGGTTTCATTTCCAAAAACAATGCCTTGCCAGATCCCATCAGAACTACGACCACTCCAATATGAACCTGACACCATCACCGGGGTTGTGGGAGATAGTGCTTTTGAGCTCAATCTTCCCCTATTCCTCGACCTACACCCAATGTTCATTGTGGACATCCTTCAGCCATACCAGGTCGGGAGAGAGCTCTCTCCTTCTCAATCTTAATTAAAATATGGAAACTAGGGCTTGAGATGACTGAAAATACATGTTGATTTTAGGCTAGGTATATTAGGTCAGAGGATTTTGATGGTTGGTTGCTAGATCAAATGAAGAAGGTGGCTTTGGGTCCGGGAAATCAACTCAGATTTGCAGGAGGTTCTGTGGGGGGAGATAGGTAGGTGTTTTGGCACTTTGAATTGGTTGTGATGGTAAGTCTAAAGACTGGTGAGGAGTTGGAGAGGGCATGCAAAGTTCATGAGTCCTCTTCCAACAGCAGAAAACATTAAAAAAACTAAATGTATCCTCAAGGCAGAGCACTGAATATCAATGGATTCCACCTAATTCTCTTGATTAATTTAGTTATGAGGAAAGAAATAGATGCTGGCACATATACACATAAGAGAAACACTAAATAACAAAGGAAGAAACAATGCCAAGACACATTACCACAAGAATACCACAAAATGCTACAAAACCCTGGTTCATTTCCTTGCCAAACTGTAGAAGTGATTTACAATAAAGCTCAATGCATCCACAAGAGTCCAACCTTTAAAAATGACTAAGAAAGTACATAATATAGGCATCAAACCACCTATTCTAGCCATCAAGGGTCAAATCCACGAGTCAAGGAGCTATTTCAACAACATCTAAACTAGGAACTAGAAAATAGGTAGTATAACAGCTTGCCTCTAAAACTATGGAAACTGATTCATTCAACCTCAAACCACCTCTAACTAATGTATCTACCTCCTCAAGTAATTTTTTTTATCAATTTTACATCATATTACATCAATTACCATCACAAATTTACCAAGGATAAGAGAAAAAGTCAACTAATAGTCAAACTAGGTGAAATTCTAAGTTTTAGGCAAAATTGGCAAAAATTTGCCTGATGCGCAGTGCCATTTCAAGGCTCAATTTGGATTTGAAGTTGATTTGCCCCTCGAAAGTGGATTCTCCCAAGACTGGTTCTTGTGTGTCCAAAAAGTGGCAGAGAGGGCACTTTTTGAGTGTTTTTTGCCCTTTTGGTGGCCAAGATATCCTCCAAAATTGATGAAACTTTCTGGGTTTGCTTATTCTTTGATGTTGAATCCAAATCTACAAGCCATTTGTCAAGAGGATGCACCAATTCAATGTGCAGCGCCGATGGTGCTGCGCATCAGTCATAATTTCCTGTGTTTCTATTTTTAAAATTTGGAAAATGACAAAATTGTCTCAAAATATGCCCAATTTTGGCTCAAGGCTGCATCATGGGTGTTACTTTGTTGGGCTAAAGTGACATCAGCCAAAATGCTGAGCTTTTCATCCTTCTTTTTTCCTTTTCTTCCATTTTTCCCCTACATCTAGAATTCCTGTGGCCTTTGCAATGATAGTGGGTGAAAGAGTGAAGTTTATCACAGCAAGATGTACCATATTGCTATCCATGTTTATCAAAAACTGCCTTGCTAACTCATGGTGAAATTTGATCCTCTCAACCATTTCACAAAACTCAAAATAGGACTGATATCTGAAACATGTGGTGGCTAAAGGGCAAGCAAGGAGTTCACTCATGCTAATAGGTTCCTCCCTAATGATTTTTCCACCTTTGTGAGGCTTCCTGGACTACACATTTCTTTCCCTTGAGCTATCACTAGGAGTGTCTTCTTCAAAATCATACTCACTGATTCTTTCCATTATGCTTATCTTAATGATGTAATGTGATGATGGTATAGTGAACAATGACAATGGGTGACGACAAAGAAGATGATTACGAAGAGATTTTGCAAATGGAAAAATGGTAATGAAGTGGAGTAGGGGAATGAAGGGAAAGATTTAGGAAGTTAGGGTTTTGAATTATAAGGGACTTAGCGTTTAATAAAGGGGATTAGTTTCTTAGGGAAAAATGAAATAGAAAATGGAATCCATGGGTATTTTTAGGGCAATGAAGTTTGGGAAAAGAGAAAAGGGATGTTGGTTTTGTAATGAGGTGAAAATTTTGCAATGAAGTGAAAAATATGAAGGAAAGCTAGGGTTTTGGTTTAAAGAAGCAAAAATCATGAACAAAACATGAAGAAGACTAATTTCAGCTCAAGATCGATGAAAACTTACTTGTAGGAGTGAAATGCAGCATTTGGGAGAGTTTGGGATAAATTTGAGTGATTTTGGAAACTCCCTAGCCAATGCGTAGTGCATTAAGCCCAATGTGCAGCACCTGCCATGATGTGTAGCACATCTGTAGTTTAACACTGGCAAAAGCTATCTGATGCATAGTGCTCCTCTGATGTGCAGTGCTCCTTTGATGCGCAGCGCCAACCCTTTGATGCAGAGCGCCTCCTTGATGCGCAACACCGTTTTGCAAACGACTTTTGAAAGCCTTCCCGGTGTTCCAATTAGGCATGTAATAGGTTGTTGGAAAGCTTGTCAAGTCTACTTTCCAAACCATCTTTAATTTTTGAATTTGGAGCTCATTTTCCCTGTCAAAAGTTAAATCGCCCAACACTAGTCAAAATGTGCAGAATGAGGTTGCCTAAATGCAGAGAGCTATTGCAGTTAACTTTTGAAGGTCTTCCTCAACTCCAAATTGAGCTCATGATAGCTCATTGGAAAGCTCTCTCTACATAGATATCATTTAACTCATCACGAAAGTCATTTGAAAATCCAAACTAGGTGAGATCTTGATTTTCCCAAGGTCACTCCAGAAGTGCATCAATCCTCGTGAGGCCAATGATGTTTTCGACATTTCTTCCAAACCATGAAACCTATGTAAAAAATGAAAGAAGTTTTTCTTCTTTGGTAAATGGTGGACAAAAAATTATCTCACTTTTGTCAAATTCATCTTCGCTTTCTCAGAAACATCATTTGAATAAAACCTATACCGATGCGTGGAATAGGGGATTTGTGGAAATGAAGGGAAATGAAGGGGATGAGGGGCTTATATATTATTGAGAAAATTTCGAGGAAGTAGGGAGGGATGTTAGGAATTAGGGGAGAGTGGAATTTCAAATATTGAGTGAGGGGAAGGGGTTCAAAAGGTCAAACCACAGGCCTAGCCTAGAAAATTGTCCAACTGTAGCAATAAACTAGGGTTTATGGGAAAATGACGAATTTGAGGGATATCAGTGATGGGAATTGTTTAAGAAGGTATATTAAGGATAGGGGAAGGTGTATGAACATCAGGACACAAGTTTTGTTGATAATTTGACCATCCAAGAAAATTTACCTTCAAAACCCTAAGAGACGGAAATGAGTCTTACCCAAGTACAACTGAAGCACGAACAAGGTGTAAAATGACCCATTAGAACTTGAAATGATGATGACAACTCTTTGAATGATGGTACACTAAGCTGAATGGTGACATGGACCAATACTTGGAATACGTTGGGAGGGGTGAAAACAACCCTAGACCTAATACCTAGTGACCGAATTTTACTTAAAGACTCATTGAAATGACAAAATTTGACTTTGACACCATGAAATCACTTTGTAAGAGAATGTTTGATCACTGGAGGAAGGTTTCAAAGACTGTCTCTAACACCTAGGACCTTTGTAAGCTTGATATTGACCAAAACCAAGTTGAGCTTGTGAACCAAGTCCAAACTGAGGTTGGAACTGTTGGAACTGAGGTTGTTGGAATTGCAATAGCCACGATTTCTGAACCAACTGTTGTTGCCCAACAATGAAAGGTTGACCAAGTTGTGAATCAACTATACCAGTGTAAGCCCAGGTTAGTCCAAATAAAGGTATATTAACCTGACGTTGTTGCTAAACTCTAGAAACAAGTGGTTGTTGTATAACTACTTGAGAAACTTGAACCTTGTGGTTGCCAGGGAGAATGATCAGTTTGTACTGGTTGAGATACAACAGTTTGAGCTTGTGACTGTGGCACAGTAGTGACAACAGGTGTAGTAGGAATATTTGACATAGTTTGCATTGGTTGTGTTGGATACACAAGCCTTGGCTGAGTTGGCATTGCTAGTTTCCATTGACAAATTCTAATTCCAGGTTGACTTGAATATTGTGGGAAATTACCATATGGCTACCCTCCAGAATAAGAAGAATACAATGAATAAGCATATTGCTCTCCATATGGTGGCAATCCAGTATTTAATGAATAAACAGGTCTTTGATGACCAGATTGCCCAGCCTAATGTTGATGTGCAGGAACAAATTGTTGAGTTCCCATTAGAGAAGAACCAGGTAGAAATCTGGTTGAGGACATGGGTGATGACCATGGTGCAGAAGGAACCCCTGAGTGGGTTCCTGACAATGATTGGTAACCAATTGGTACGGACGATTCACCATACAGGTACGACTCAGGTGTGGTAGAAAACATCAAAGGAGTTACAACAGAAGATTCTGTTGTAGCTGCATCAAATGATACAATATGGGATGTTAACGGTTGTTCAGCCATAGCTAACTAGCCCAAAAGTTGTCCTAAAGATTCGACGAGTACTTGAAAGGAAGAAGGATCAGATGAAGCAAAGTAATCAGGAATAGTAGGGTAAAGATTAAGCCCAGTTCCAAAGTGAAAAAGGGTTCCAAGTGTGGAATCTTCTACTAATTCCTCCTCTATGGCAATCAAATCTGGTGGAAGAACTGGACCATCAGGTCCGTAAAACATTTCTGGTGTTGATGAAAGTGTAGTTTCAACAGTAATTGATGTCTGAGGGGTAACAACTTCTGAATGTTGAAATTCAAAGTCCATATGTTCAGGTAAATGAACAATAGTTTCAAAGGTAGGTTCCTGAACAATTTCAGGTTCAGATGTAACTTCCATTTGAACTAGGATAGATTCTAGACTAACTTCTGGTTGAGCTGTTTCAAGCTCAGAAGCACTTTCTTGTTGAACAATTTCAAGTTGAATATCAACTTTTTGTTGGACAACCTCGGTTGTTGTTTCACTAGGATCAGTGCTAATGTCCTCAGGTAATTGTGAAACTTCTTTAAGAACGGATGTACTAGAAATAGTCAGAGTAACTAGAGTCTCTGTAGCTATTGAAATAAATGTTTCAGGTAACCCAGATGAAGAACTAGGAGTTCTTGATGTACTAGACTCAGTTAAACAAGACTGATTTTTCCGAATTGGTGTAGCTTCGGGAGGCAAAGGCGGTTGGATCGCTGTTATCCATGAACAATGGGGTTTGGGTTGATGTTCCTCCATGATTTTTGATTAATTTTATTATAAAATAGAAATAAACAAAAAGGGATAACTAGGCAAAAGGTTTACCAGGCAACTGTGAAATGTAGAATACCTCCTGGCAAACCAAGAAGTACGGGCAGGCAATCTCCCCAAATGTTGTGTTCAGTGTATCACATTTGCAAGGCGGCCGACTCAGTTACTTAAGTATGGATAGCAACCTAGTGTGTCCTCCCATATATACCTGAAGGTACATGGAGGCCCAGTCTGTATAAGCGTTGTCTAATGCAAAACTGCATAGTGAGAGAATTCCCATATACTTTACGTGCAGTAACACCGTCGTATATACCCAAAGGTACGTGGAAAATCTACGATATACTCACGTACGTGGAATGAGGTATCACACTCGGGATGTATTGCAGACAAGTTAGCGATAGCTGCTTGGTTTAATGACACTGGAACACGTCTCTAACCTAGAAACACTAAATCTTTTCGTTAATGACAATGCTCCATTAGGTAAATTGATGTTTATTTTAAGTTGATCTTGCTTAGGAATTTTTCTTTAAAGTTCAGCATGTAATGCATTTTGAAATTCCTAGGAATGCAACTATCATGATAAGCATTCTTTCCATTCAGTTTTAACAATGAAAATCCTAGCTACTTAGGCATAGAGCAATCAAATTTCTTTTGATCAAAGAGAAAAGAGCACAATCTAAATGCAAATTCCCTACACTATTCCATCTAGCAAACACAAACTCTTTTCAATGCAAGATGCATGTATTTCTTTTCAATTTCCCTTAATGTGAATGATTCAAAAAGGAAAACTAATGCACAAACGATCAGAAAACTCTTTTCATAAAAATGACGATTTTGCGAAACTTTCTTTTCAAGGAAAGGAAGACTCTACGACACTTTCGTTTTCAAAGAAATGAGGAATTACGACACTTTCAATGAAAAGACTAATCATATGCATATATCAAACACTTGATCTTTCATGAATGAAGATTTGACGACAATTCAACTTTCAAAGGAAAAGATGATTTTACGACATTTTCTTTTGCTAAAGATCAATCGATTAAAACTAACTTTCAACTATAGATTGAAAATGATAAATTCAATAGATAATAAACATTTATCAATCCTAGTCTAAGTAGGGCCAAATTAAGGAGATGAAAAAATATTTTCAGAGGAAAAACATCATTGACATTCAACAACTTATCCAAACAAGAGAAAATTGCCAAAAACTTTCAGTTCCTAGAAGGGAAACTGACCCTGAAGGGATCAGCCCACGCAACAGTTAGAGACAGTGCGATGAATCACACTGAATCTATGCAGGAAGTGCAATGTGTCCTTCATTAGACTGCGCTGATGATAGTCATCAATTCTGAAGGCAATTTTGACATAGTTTCGACTTAATTTTCAATGAAAGAGGACTGGAAACAATCAACGACCACAAGTACAGTATGTAGAAATGTCTTAAGAGGTTGATAAGCTACTAAGATGGATAATCACTCCCCAGTGGAGTCACCAATTTATTTTGGGAAGTTTTAGTGTTCTTGGATAAACGCCTAATCCCTCTAGACTAGTAGCTTAATCTAGAAACAACAGCACAAAGCAATCTCTACCTTTTCTAAAAACAATAGATAAAATAAGAGAACAAAGAACCTACTTGTAGCTTCCACTTGTTCCCAATCTCCCTTGACTGATTTTGTTTCTCCTTCCGGTACTTAAGCCGCTTGAGAAGTACCTTCACACAGACAGAAACAAGAACCCATCAAAGCATATGATAATGATCTATTGATTAAATATAGCATGGAATCAAGTACATGATAAGCATATGAAAGCATCAAAAGATAATACAAGCATATGGAAAAAACTTTGAACACTTTATTAATAAAAGGAAGAATTACAACCCAATTTTCCTGATTCAGCATCATTCCTCCAGCTCAATCCCATCCTCTCCTCACAACAAGGAAGACACTTTGACATCATTACAATACTTGCAATTAACTCAAAACTCACATCAACAATAGCTCCCTACTATTCAATAATTTCGAGCCCCTGATCTCTTAGATGAGAGATCCTTTTATAGGTGAGTGAAGGAGGTTATGCCATCAATGGTGATAATGAATACCATCCTATCTTTAGAAATCAGTTCCATAGAAGAAGGGATAAGGGGATTGATGTTCCTTAACTCCCTTCCTCATCCAAATGTGAACTCAAAGGAGTGGGTAGTTTTGAGAAACTTCTAGAGGCATCCAATGGATAAGGAATCTTCAAACCCTCACAGAAGTTCGCTCAAATTCGCCTAGCGCAGGCTAAAGAGGGACCAAGTGCACTGCATAGCACTTTGTCAGTGTATGGTTTGCATTGCAGCGCACCCTAATGAAGGCCTACCTTCGTTGATCTTCTTAGAGGTAGTTATTGGATGTTTTCAGTGATGGAACTTGTTGGGAAGTGAGGCATTCTGATGACTAACTTCTTTAGGGCATGTAACAACTGCATTAGGGGTTGATGGGCCCTAATAGTATTGATCTGTAACTTGGGGTTGACGTGCCCAAATGAATCTATAACACCATCACTACGAGCATCTGCTGCAACAAGCAACCAAGCGTGTTTGGTTGACATCAATGCCAACACTCCTACCAACTGTTAGGAAAGTCAAATGCCCAACACAACTCCTCAAGATGATTATTGACATGAATTCCAACACACTTGCAGATGTGTTCCCAAGGCCACTGGCCATGCACACAATGCCAACTATCCAAAAATCTCCCCCTTTGGCATTAATGGAAACACACCATCCTTTTCTCCAAGTGATGGGCAAACCTCAAGCTGCTTCCAGACATCTCATGGCGTGTGACACCAATTTCCTTCTTGGCATCACAAATTATACACAACGTTTTCCCCCCTTTGACATCAATGGAAAGGGGCTACAAGCTTCCTTTCTCTCCCCATGCTCTCACCAATTGTGAGGACTAGAGTCTGGTTGTTGAGATGTGCATCCTGCCTCATAGACCTCTCTTCCAAGGCTATTACTGCTACTTCTCCATACACTAGTAAAATGTGATATGCTCCCCTTGAACATATATTGCCTCTGATTTTTCCTTCCAGTGTTGGACAAATTATGGCTACTGGTTGAGTACTTTGTCCACTAAGGAGTCTTTTGTATCGAAAATATTGATATCCATTAAATTGTAGATGGTATTGCTACTGCTGCAAATACCAAGTTATAATGATGTATTTTGGCTACCCTTCTTTGTTGTTGTTGTTGCTTTTGAGATTGTGATCACTTTACTTGAGCATCTCCACTTCTGTCCTTGAGATCATTTTCATACTATGGGGATTGCTTCACATCTTGTACCAATTGCATCAAAATAAAAAATACAAGTGGAACATTGTACGAGGAAAACTTTGTTATTTCCCATCTAAAAAATAAATGTCCACTTGCACACATGGTTACTCAACATGAGCCCATCACAACCAATTGACATAGCTATACCAATTGAGGGTTACGGGACATTTAAAATCATAACCAGTTGTGTTTCATGAACACAAGACTGTAATCATAATCAAAGTTACAACTTAAATGGAATACGAGTATTTCACCAAATATGAAAACCTTTTATTTGCTTAGAAATCTTCCTTTCTGAGGTTTTCCATTATTTCCTGCTACTACTTATCAAAGAATCTCCCCCTGAGCCAATGTTCCTGGATATCCTGCAAAGATATCTCACCTTTGCTTGGGGACTCATCCTGTGGACTTGACAAGACCGTGAACTCCCTGTCATTCCACACTTCCCTTGCAACCCTTATTCTTCCCACAACAAAAGATATTTTTGTGTACTCCTTATGTTTTGCTTCACTCCACCATCATCAATCAAATGTGCCATATTGTTCATCTTCTTGGTCTCCTGCATATGAATTACTCAGCCTCCCTTGAGGCCATTCTCTTCCTTCACTGAAGAGAAACAGAGGATCTAATCCCCCTGAGAAGATCATCCCCTTTATTTCTCTAGACCTTTAAAGGTCAATACTTGACAAAAGAATTCCCATATTGCTTCTTCTTTACCCCTATCTAGGTGTTCCCTTAGCTACACATGGATAGAGGAAAATTTTCATTCATCTCCTCTTTCTACACCAAAACACTTTTCAAGCCTTTCTCCATTTTAGAGGGGTCTAACACAAAACTGGGAGGACCGTTCTTCTGATTTCTTCCTCCCCTTTTCATATTGCTCTTTTGACGGAGAGCACTGAAGACCAGTTGATATTTTTCCGCTTCACTCTTTCTCCTTGTCTTCAAACCCTGAGCTGTTACATTTTCATGCATATTCTGAGAATCATTTTGTTTCTTCTCATTTCTGCAGCCATCTCTCTTGAGCCCAAATTTTCCACAATCATAGAATTTGATTTGGTCTAAGAATGGGGCGGAGGAGTTACTCCTTTTGACAACTCTTTTGTCAAAACTCTTCTCGTGGCCAACTTTCCATCTTCTAGCATTATTGTGCATCCTTGGGTTGCTTCTACCCAACACTTTTTGTTTCCTTGTGTGCCATCTACAATCTATGGCTTTATGTCCAAACTTATTGCAAGAAAAACAAAAACCATGAAAAGGATTTTGATGACAAAAGTTACATTTTCTATGAAGGTTCTCTTGATGAGGAGGAGGGGTTCTCTGGTGGCTCTTCTCATGGCTTTTATGACAACAGCCATTGCTATCATACACTCTTGTAGTTTCCTTTCCCTCTTCTCCTACAGTCTTTTCTTCTCTTACTGCTATTGTTGTCCAACAAACTTTCTAGTGTTGTTGTTGGAACCCTCGAGCTTCTGATATTGAGACTACCTCAATTTGTAGTCTTTCGTAGCAAGGCTCCTTTGTACTCAAATGACGGGTTTACATCCCAGTCACCCAGTTAATGTCTTCTTATTGAGCAATTAGTTCAACTATTTTTTTTCTCAACTTCTCATTCTCAAGCTCATGAACATCCAGTTTCTCCTCTTCCTTGAGATTTTCCTCTGATAGGTTCTTGATATCTTTTAGAGCATATGTCAACTTCTTTATAGAAAATATCCTTTCATTTAGATCGTTCTCTTTTCTATGAGAGGTGATATCTAGGTTATCACAAAGACCTAAGCCCATCTCTGTGTCTGTGGAGTCTTCCACAGGTCTAAGGATTATTTCGTCTTCATATGAGGATCCCTTATTTTCTATTTCTACTAGAATGGGTCTAGGTTCATTACAACTACTAGATGCATGGTTGTCCCTATCTTCAAGTGCTTCACATGAACATCTGGATAATGAATGACCCACTTCTTTACATTTATCACAATGAAATATCATACCTTCTACACAACATGGTCTCTCTTCTAAGACTTATTCATCACCACCAGGAGTGTGATGGTTAGAAAATTCTCCAAGTTCTAATTTATTGCTTGAGCAATAGTGGTCCTCAAACTCTTCTTGAGCCACATGGCTATCTCCACCAGATAGACATTGCAGTCTGTTCAACACTTCCTTTGCTAACTCACAATGCCTTACTTCATCATCATCTGACTTAGCTAGCCCTTTCAGGATGACCTCCATGGATTTTTCATTATTTTCTTCATTTAATATGGAGAACCATATATCACCATCCAAGGATATCAAGTAGACTTCCATTCTAACCTTCCATATTTCACACCAAATCTCATGGCTTGATATACCTAAGAATGGAATTTCTTCTATTGTTATTCAAACATCATTATCCATTTGTTCCCTTTGATCTACCTTCTAGTGATTAAGCTATTTCTGAAGGAACCTGACTCTGATACCAATTGTTGGAAAAAAATGTTAATACTGAGAGGGGGTGAATCAATATTATGGATAATTTTAACTTCTTTATGGAAATTTACTTTTCCTTTTTAACTTGACATCCATCAATATTTCAACAACAATATATAATGTGGTAGAAACATTAACTCAACACACAAGCATACACACCATAAGCATCATACACATTAGCCATAGGTTTTTCATGTGGAAATCCTTTTGGAAAAAAACGATAAGGCTTGATGTTTCTATTCATGTAAATAAGAGCTCCTACTCTATTACATCAATCTTTTTTGTGAGCACCCACTCATAGGAAGCACCAACTCCCTTTGATTGTTTGGTAGCACCCACTAGTAGGAATCACCAACTCTCTATTTGTCGGCGCATGTCTAGCTTACCAGAAGAACCATGTGAGGCACCAACCTCATGGGTTTGTTGCAAGTACCAACTTGTAGCTCCTTGGATGTAAGCAAGTCCCAACTTGTAGGAGGCACTGACCCCCAAGCCTTCTCAAGCTCCACTAGAGATGGAAACACCAACTTCTTGTGTTGCAGGCACCAACCCACCTTCAAATAAGAACTAGTTGTTCTTTGTAGTTTGGCAACAAATCTACTTGATAACATCTTTTGTTCTCAGCACACTCTACTGCACTTTTCAACTCTTTGCAACAATCTTCAACAACCCTCTAATTTTCTTAACGTAAATAGTCACTCAGTTCTTGGCCTCTCTATTCTCCACAACACACAATTTTCTCTCGGACTTGCTTCACACAACATAGGCTTAGCTCTTTGCCCTTTTCTCACTGCAGCTCATAGGCTCCTTCGGCCTTTCACCCAACACACACGAAACTCACAACCTTTCATACAAAACACAGGCTACTCTTTCCTCCACAAACAACTCGCTTCTCTTGGGGTCTCTTTTTCTTATTCTAGGGCACACTGAGCCTTTAGACACATAATTGGCTCTTAAATAGCCTCTCACATCAGTGCACTCACACATATCACTTTTCTCTAAGTCTCTCATGCAACAATGCTTCATTCCCATGCTTTTCTTATCAAATCACCTAAGTTTTGTTCCTCTACCATTCACAGAATTGGTGTTGCCACCCTATCAATGTTGTTGTACTGTCGATGTTTCCTGTTGATGTTGCCAAACTGTCCTCATTCATCACTTTACAATGTGCTTAGGCATGGCCTCTCCATGTTGTTGTTGTGTTTTCCACTCGTTAGTCCACCTGCATACTCAACGTAGGCACAATCCTCTCTGTCTGCAACTTTCCCATTGCTGAGACTCTCCATGCACTTGAACTCTCGCAGAGCTTGACAACACTCTAACATCGCTTCTCTGTACTTTAGGCATGGACATTTTGTGGACCATTTTTCTTTTTTCCTTGTATCAGAGATATTTGAAAATCGACCTTCATTCCTGAGACCAAAAATCTGCTCAACATTTAGTCACACAACTCGTTGCTCTATACACTCTTCAGTACTCTGTATTGTGCTTTATCAAGCGAAATACTTCATAGTGCTACATCATGGTGCAACACCAGGAAACTACTGATTTCTGACCTCTAATTATCTCCAGCCATTTTTGTTTTCAGCCCTCATTGAATATCTACTTATAGGACCAGGTGGTGTGACCGGAAGCTTAGCCTTAAGGTGCTAAGCCCTTTAACATTGTACCGGGGGACTTTTATCCTTTATATTGCACTTTATCGAAGCTTTTCTCTATCAAATATTTATTCACAAATTAAAAAAAAAATCTAATTGTCCTTGTACTTTTTTTCTCTCGCCCCTTTTCGCATTTCACTTCATAGGACCGAGGGCAGTGACTGAGTGCCATGACCTGAGGTGCTAAGTATTTTAGCATTGTGTCGAGAGCCCTTTTCCTTTGTTAAGCACTACACCATTGGTTTTCTGTTTATTCCACAATCAAGCACTTAACACTATCAAAGCCTTCTTATCGGGGATTTCCACTTGTTGCTTATATGCCAGCATCAACAAACTGTCGATCGTTGATTTCCATTGTGACGTCATCATTGCCACATGGCATCTCCTGAGTGGTGATACGTGTCAGCAGGATATGGCCTATTAAGCCACCTCAAAACACCAAAATGGCCTGCCACGTGTCCCTCCTTACCATCACGTCTTGCTGACATTAGCAGCCATGTGTCCCTCCTTACTATTACGTCATGCTGACGTCAATAGCCACGTGTCCCTTATCGGAACCAATCAAAATCTGCCACTTGTCCACATCGGAGCTCATCTGAGATGGTCATTTGTCCTTATCGGACCCAACTGGATGCCTCCACATGTCCTACTTGGGGGAGAGAGAAAGAGACCTTGCCTACCCTATTTTCTTAGCATATTCCTTTGTAAATTCATTTTTGGCCTTCCCGATGATTAAAAAAAGAATACATTGTCCTAACTTTTTTAACTCAATCGACATTCATTGATCGAATGTTTCCTAATGCTTGTCACCTATGTAACTGTTGAACTTTGATTGCTGATATGGACTTGTCGTCCAACATGCAGGATCGTAAGTAGCTAATCGATGAATTGCCTAGACTGAGTACTCATAATCATTCTTCGAAGAGTTCACATCATGTGCAGAAGGAATGGTGGACTTACTAGGAAATTCTCAATTATAATGCTATTAGGTGCTTTGCTCTTTGTAACAATCTTTTGGAAAGTCGACAGAAAGTTGTATGTACTTAAATTTAACTTTGTATAGCATATTAGTACCCAAAACATTTTGTTTGAAACGAAAAATGAGCAAAATGTATGATCTTGTCATGTTGTATGATACAGAATCTTCATAGAAACTAAGGATTAGATTATTGTATATCAGGGACAACAAAAATGATATATTTATCCTCATTGGGGATTTGTATGGAGCAGTTATATTCTTAGGAGCCAACAACTATTCAAATGTGCAACCTGCAGTTTCAGTAGAGATAATTGTGTTATAGAGAGAAAGGGTTGTAGGAATGTACTATGCATTTCCCTATGCTCTAGCTTAGGTTTGTCCTCTATCATTGTTTCATTTTATTCTAGACATTAAAAGTATCCATGTGCCAAATATTGGGCAAGCATAGTATGGGCCTATAGGATTGTGCATCAAAAAGTAAACTTTGGAGTTCAAATCGTTGGGTCAATATGCCCACATCTTCTTAGTAGCTTGTACTAGTATTATCTGATGCTAAGGGCACCATTGGACTTTATGGATGGGATTTTTCCAGATTTGGGAAGGTCTTGAAAGGTGCTACCTCAATTTGACTATGTTAAGACCATTAAGCAAGAATATGGAACCTATACAATTCTCTTTCTATTTATACGTTTTTTTGTCACTTATTCCAATATTATAATTGGATAGGGTTCTTGTTTACATATGTAATATTCGATGATTATTTTAATAGATGATTGATATCCCTTACATATCATTGAGACAATGGTGATATGTGAATTTACCTTTCCTAATTAGTCTGATAGAAACCCTACCATACTTTTCTACAATATGCAATATAACAAAATTGTTGGACGAACTTACCAAAGAAATTTCATATTCTTCCTAAGAGGATTTTTTTATTGGCAACCAAAAACAACAAATATGTCAATAGCCAATTGTGAGTTGCATATTGATCTACATTGATCATAGATGACAAGTCATTTCTAGAAGGTTTCCTTATTTCTTGTGCACTAGATTTTACAAGCATCTCTTAACATTGGCTTTTCCCTAGATCAGTGGTATCCTTAGCCATTACAAAACCATTTTAGGGAACCATTTTGACTTGCAAATAAAGCTATAGAATAGTAACTCACTATGATTTCTATTCCCTAGATCAGTGCTACCTTCACACTATCATGACCTAATGAATGCATTCACACTCCATTCTATGCTACATTTCTAAGCCTTTCTTGCATTATGAGCATGTAATGTTATCACCATCGAAGATTAAATCACATTTCACTATAGATTTTCATCAAATAAGTTATGTACTAATTCCTTATGCAAAGACCCAAATTAGGAACTTCATGTAGCCAAGTATTTCTTTCAGGTCAATGCTTTATTGCTGCAATGAGATCTAAGGCCTTGCTATAATACACAATCTTAACCAATAATCAACGAAATTCACAACACCAAACCCTGTTCACAAATTTTTTCAAAGAGTTGGTAGGTACCTCCATTCTCCCACTATTAGTCAGATTTTATTAACGAATTAAACTAATAAATGTGAACATTTAAACAATCTAGGTGATCACGCATAAATTTTCTGCTTGGGTAGTCATTTAAGATCCTTCTCGACCATGGATGCTTTTAGGTGAAATTAAACCATCCAATAATGGATGCATCTCCACTACACATTACGTGTCATTTTATTCCTTTATATTGGGAACAACATACATTAATCTATCAAATTAGGTTACTATATTGATAGCCTCCCGCCTTTCCAACGCGGCTTAAGTTGAGTCGACTGTGCGCATTTAATGTGATAGACGTTGATATTGTGTGAATGTACAGCCCTCCCCTGATATTTTCGGAGGGTTAACTTGCAGTACAGGTTATGGAGCGCCACCTGCCGGTCTCCCTTGTCAAGTCACTCCCGCCTTTTGTCAACCCTATGCTTCTTTGTTGGTAATTTCGCCTATTCGCCGTGTTAAACCCCTGCTCTGCTCTGTCGAGGTTTATCTGCGCCTCTGCTTCCTGGTTCCAGCACTGTGTTTTTGTTGGTGCTTTTGGTCTTCTGCCGCTCTGAACGTTGGGTTACAATGGCGATGAAAACGCCATCCGCTCCTGCACTGTAACAATATTTTGTTTGTTGTTTCGTTGAGTATTCTCCGCTGTAAAATGTTTTTTTCTCGCCTGTTAATCTGTGTTTTTAACTTGTGACAGGGTCCCCTTCGGTTTGTTGCGTTTCGACTCTGCTTCTGAGGTAAGCTCTAGTTCTATGCCAGACTTGGTTTACACTTCTTCCTTAGACCCTAACGCTCTCACTCCTTGTCTTCAGGGTTATGGTTATCATTTGGTTTTACAGTGCCACCTGTTCAACTTCAGGTGAGAAACAGTGTTATGAAATCGTTCGTTTGCTGATTTTATTAGTTGTTTCATGGCTTCAGTTTGTATTAACCTACCTCCACTCCGTTTTGCAGGTTGTTCAAGGTGGTTGGCTGTCGTTGCTTTGCACTCTCTGCAGTCTCTGGAAACCGTTCGAAACCCTCCCAACCTTACACAACGGGTAGGGTCTTTTCGCGTTGATTTGGTTGTGAATCTGTAGAGGGTTTTAAGATTTCTGTTTGTAATAGTTGTAGTCACCTGAGCGGTAAACGAACAGTGCTCCTCTCGGCTGTTGTAACTCTCACATTCGGTTCTCTAATATTTATATTTTTTTTTATTAAAACCCTTGTCTGCACAGAACTCGTTCTGGTGCCCTCTCTGCTGTTATAGCTCTTTTGATCTATTCTGTTGCATCTTTATCTTTGTTAAAAACTCTGTTTTGAAAGAAACTCGTTCGGGTGGAGCGTTAGATGCTCAGAAACTCTTTGTGTGCCTTGGTTATAATATTTAATAAAATGATACTATTTTGGGTTTTCCAATTCTAGCATTTACGTTGTCTGTAAATAACATGAGGGTTTATATTTCGTTACCTGGTTGGTTGTCAGTGACTGTAATTGTTCTCCGTTCTTTAACTGGAAGTAATTCCTATAGCAGCGCTCGCCTCTCCTTGCTAATGCTTGCTGTCTTATTATTTTGAATGTAATTTAATCACATAGAATATAATATCAATGCATGAAATTAATTTTTACAGTGGTGCTTCAGTTGGTAAAAATAATTTTTATTTCAGCGGACTGTAATTTCTGTCCATTTTGGAGGAATCCCCTCACTATCTTTTTTCCGCCTTTTTAACATCTGGGAGGCAC
Source organism: Pinus taeda (assembly GCA_000404065.3). Lineage (NCBI taxonomy): Eukaryota > Viridiplantae > Streptophyta > Pinopsida > Pinales > Pinaceae > Pinus > Pinus taeda. Next base: position 101,894 of record APFE030959673.1, read on the forward strand.
AACTGCCTTCCTTTCCGGTTGAACTGTCCAACCAGAATTTGTGCAACTGTCCACCAGTTTCTTTTACAAAACTGCTAATTAACCGTTAACTGTTCCCTAACTAAAACAATTCATAGTTTGTAGTTTATATGGTTCTAATGACCTTCAGGCAAAATGCTAATTTACAATTAACTATTTCATAATTAAAAACAATTCACAGTTTGTAATTGCTATGGTCCTAACGACCTTCTGGGAAATGAAACAAATAATAAAGAAAAGTAAGACAACTGACAAGTCTAATAACCTGTCCAGCTATGCATGTAGGATTTGTTTGTTCCTGTTCTCTTCACGAGACCGTCAACCACCTTCTGTCTCCTCGGAGCTGGATGCTCCTGCATCAGGCTCCCGGGGTGGCAAAAAGTCATGGCTCCGTTCCATGAGTTCGTCGACAGAATAGCCTGCTTTCTGTATCTGCGTTATGTTAAGCCACGAACTTTCCTCTATCGGATGGTTCTTCCACTTGACCAAATACCGCAGATATTCCTTCCTGCCTGTGCGCCTAGCTACCTGTGTGTCCAGAATCCTTTCGATCTCAAGGGGTGGTGCCATTGGCATCTGTCTCATCCATGAACCTTCTTCACAATTGGTGTCCCACGGTGGCTTTGCTGTTGTATTGTCTGCCGAGTTAGCGACATAAGGAAACAAATCTGCCACGTTAAAAATAGGGGAAATACCGATCCCTAGTGGCAACTATAGTTCATAGGCGTTTGCAGAAAATTTGCGAATGATTTTACAGGGACCGATCTTCTTAAATTTTAGCTTGTTGTACTCCCGTTTTGGAAACCGCTCCTTACATAAATACGCAAGGACTTCATCTCCCACGTTGAACTGTACTTCCCGACGCTTTGTATCAGCTCGCTGTTTATACCTCTGACTGCTATCCTGTAATTTCAGTTTGACCTGTTCATGTAAGTTACTCATTGCTTCGGCGAAATCTTCCCCATCAGCGCTTCGTTTCTCAAGTTTCCCCAAATCTCGTAATTCATGCACTCCTCGCGGATGCATGCCATATAGAATTTGGAACGGACTGTAACCAGTGCTGCGGTTAGGGGAATCATTGTATTCGAATTCCGCCTGAGCAAGTACACGGTCCCATGTCCGGGAAATTTCACCTGTTAAACTCCGAAGTAAGTTTCCCAGACTTCTGTTAACTACCTCCGTCTGATCATCAGTCTGCGGATGATAAGCGGAGCTGAACTGCAACTGGGTATTCAACTTTTTCCACAGAGTTCTCCAAAAATGACCGGTGAACTTTACATCTCTGTCAGAGATAATGGATCTTGGAAGTCCATGCAACCGAATGATCTCAGTAAAGAAAAGATGTGCTATATAAGTGGCATCACTGGTTTTCTTGCAAGGTACAAAGTGTGCCATCTTCGAAAATCGGTCTACCACAACCATTACTGAATCAAAACCTCGTTGTGTCTTTGGCAAACCCAGAACAAAATCCATACTAACTGAATCCCATGGTCGGCTTGGGATGGGTAACGGCAAATAAAGACCAGTGTTATGACTGTGACCCTTTGCCAGTTGACAAATTTTACATCTACTCACGTACCTCTGCACATCCCGCTGCAAGTTTGGCCAGTAATAAAAATGTCGTACCTGAGCAATCGTTTTGTCTATACCGAAGTGTCCAGCCAGACCCCCACTGTCTTTATCCTGTATAATGTTTTCCCGCATAGAACAGTTGGGAATACACAACTGTCCTCCCTTAAACAACAATCCTTCCTGTAGATTATAGTCTAACCACATGCTGTTATTTCTTAGCAGAGGGTTTTGGCAAGCCTCATAGGCCTCCCTAAATTCAGTATCGGTCTGATACAGCTCTTTTAAGTGCTCAAAGTCCAAAACCTGCATCGTGCTTTCCTGTAGAAGCAACGTTCTTCTACTCAGTGCATCTGCCACCTTATTTGCTTTCCCACTAATGTTTTTTAGTACAAATGTAAAATTCTGCAGGTACTCAACCCAAGTTGCATGCTTATGGTTCAATTTATGCTGCTGCATAATGTACTGCAATGCAGAGTTATCAGTAAATAAAACAAACTCGTTACCTAACAGGTAATGTCGCCAATGCTTCAAGGCTTGCACAATTGCGTAAAACTCCTTGTCGTAGGTTGAGTATTTTTGCCTGCTCTCATTTAGCTTTTCACTGATATAAGCGACCGGTCTGTCCTCCTGATTAAGGACTGCCCCAATGGCCATACCACTGGCATCGCAACGAACTTGAAAAGGTTTGTTGAAATCAGGCAGTCTTAATATCGGTCTTTCAGTAATCTTCTTTTTCAAAATCTGAAAACTACTTTCTGCTGCTTCAGTCCAGTGAAAAGGCTGATTCATCTTCTTAATCGTATCCAACATCGGTGCGCAGATCTCTTTGAAATTTCTGATAAACTTCCTATAAAAACTGGCTAGTCCGTGGAAACTTCGGACTTCAAATAAACTTTTCGGAGAAGGCCAGCTAACTATAGCTGCCACCTTTTCTGGGTCCATTTTTAGTTCATTTTCTGCAATGACAAAGCCCAGATACACTAATTCTCGCTGAAAAAAGGTACACTTTTTTAGATTAATTAGCAGCTTGCTCTGCTGCAACTTCCTCAACACACTCTGCAAATGTCTGAAATGTTCCTCTTTAGTCTTGCTAAAAATCAAAATATCGTCCAGGTAAACTATTACGAACTTACCATTAAATTCCTTTAGTACCTCATTCATCAGGCGCATGAATGTGCTAGGAGCGTTGCTCAACCCAAATGGCATCACCAGCCACTCATATAAGCCTTCATTTGTCTTGAAAGCTGTCTTCCATTCATCTCCTTCCCGAATTCGGATCTGGTGATATCCACTTTTCAAGTCAATCTTCGAAAAATAAGCCGCCCCACTCAAACAATCCATCATATCGTCCATCCTCGGTAAGGGAAACCTTTACCTAACAGTAATTTTGTTAATGGCCCTGGAATCTGTACACATTCTCCATTCTCCTCCTTTCTTTGGAGCCAAGACAGTTGGTACTGCACATGGGCTCATGCTTTCTCAAATCAAACCTTTGTCCAATAACTCCTGGACCTGTTTCCTGATTTCTTCATGGTCTTTAGGACTCATGCGATAAGCTTCTTTATTTGGCAGGCTTGCTCCTGGTATAAAGTCAATACAGTGACTAATACCTCTCCTTGGTGGCAATTCATCTGGAAGATCATCTACCACAATGTCTCCAAAGTCCTGCAGCAACTTTTGAACTTCTTCGGGCAAATCTGAAATCTGTGTATGAAGTACCACTTCCTTTGGTCTCCTTATGATAGCAAAATTTATTTCACTGTCCTCAATCTGTTTTATAAACTCCTTTCTGCCTAACAGTAGTGCTTTCACCCCACTAGCTTCTGCTGTATTTTCCTCCTTGATGGGTACAAGCGTATGCTTGATCCCATTTTTAACAAACTTATAGCAGTTGGTTTTTCCGTCATGAACTGCACTTCTATCAAACTGCCAAGGTCGTCCCAACAGTAGGTGATAGACATCCATTGGCATGACATCGCAAAGGATCTTGTCCTTATACTTACCGATCTGAAACTCCACCTCACACTGTTCGTCAACTAACAGTTGATGCCCTTTTTGCAGCCACAACACTTTGTAGGGAGTAGGATGCTTCAGTTTTTTTAGTCCTAGCTTTTCTACCATCTCCACAGCCACTAAATTGTCGGTACTCCCACTGTCAATGATCAATTTACAGCACTTACCCTGTGACTTGCAGACAGTTCGGAACAAAGCCTTTCGTTGATCCGGTTCTGCAACCTCTTTTGCTGGTTTTAACAACACCTTATTCAATACCAAAGCTTCACCTGTTTCTGGTGCGTTTTCTGCTTCTTGAGGTGTTGCCTCAGCATCCTCCGGCTGAGCAACATAAGCTCCTCTTCCACCTGCGGGTTCACCTTCAGGACAATCATACGACTTGTGTCCCAATTTGTGGCAACGATAGCACTGGACATTTCCCCTGCCCCGACCAAATCCTCGCCCTCGCTGAGCTGGTCGTCCTTCTCTAGTGCTATTGTCCTTCTCTGTTGTGCCAGCAGACTTGGAACTGCTGCCCGCCTCATTTGAACCTGTACTTCTACCTCTACCAAAAACCTTACCTTTCCCCCTGCCAGTTCCACCTCCTCTCTTGGCATTTTGCTTCCGGTTAATTTTCTCCTCTGCCTTCAGTGCAAACTAGTAAGCTTCATCCAACGTTTGGGGTGAGAGGATACCGCTTTCGTCCAGTATCTCCCCCCTCAAGCCATTCACAAATCTGGATGTTTTTTCTGGGGTATCTTCCACATACCCTACTCACAAATTCAATTTATAAAATTCCTCTGTAAATTCCTTAACAGTCATCCCTCTTTGTTTCAAGTTCTGCATCTGTCGGTACAACATGATCTGATAATCTTTTGGTAGAAACTTTTCCTTCAGTTTTGCCTCCATTCTGGCCCACTTCTTTATAGGCTGTTTGTGTAGCCTCTTCCTCTCCGCCTGAATGTTGTCCCACCACAAAGACGCATATCATCTCAGTTTGGTGGCGGCGAACTTCACTTGTTTGTCCTCACTGGTTTCCTCAAACTCAAAATATTTATTTACTTCACTCAACCAATCTAGTAACACATCTGCAGACGAATACCACACCAATGGATACCCACTCCTTCTCCATCCTCAACACGAATTACACGGCTTTACAGCCGACGTGTATATATAGACAAGAACACAAGGCTCACGTGCTTTCTCTCTCGTGCGACGAAAACAACAGCGGCCGTGGGGGTAACGCGATATAGGAGTGAATTGATACCACACAAATCATCCTGCATCCTCAACGTGACTTCTACGCACACGGCTCTTCCTTTATCACAACCGCATTAAGAAGAATTAAAAATATAAA
>APFE030959685.1:0-112312 GCA_000404065.3 Pinus taeda
CCCTGATGGCTTGATTTTTGACTGATCTGCAAAGTATACTACTCCATCAACATTGTCAGTGAAATCTTCAAAAAAATCTTTTCTATGAGTCATGTGACAGGTTGCTCCTGAATCAAGCCAATCATTTTTCCAGGAAGCAAGTGAAGTATTAAACAAATCTTCATTTACTCCAATGTTACATTGTGCCTCAACATAGTGAGCGGATTTAGGTGCTTTACCTTTGTCTGTATCATCAGTTTTACCTTTTTGTTGGTTTCTTCTCTGCTCAAATTTTTTCCATGGTAGCTTGCATGTAGAGGCATCATGTGATCCATTTCTTTTGCAGCGAATACAATGTAAATATGCCTTTTCTCCTTAAGAATGTCTGCCCCCCCTGCCTTTGAAGTATCTTCCTCTTCCTCTTCGTCCATCTCTTCCTCTTGTAGAATCTTGAGGATGATATTTTTCTTTATGACCCAGGCATACAGTCTCTTCAGAAGATTCAGGGACTGTCTTCTTTCCAAAGGTTTTTTCTCTTTCAGTAAACTTTTTCACAAGAGAGTCAAAGGTTATATCTTTGAGATTTCCATTTGCTTGCAAAGACTCAAGATAATTGGAGTAGTATGTAGGATAAAGTGCCTTGAGAAAAGCAATAAGAGAGATATCCAAGCTCAATTAGTGGATTTTGAATATCATGCATTATAGACTTTATTTCAGATGCAAGATGCAAGAGGATCATTATTTTTGCATTTCAAGATGAAGAGTTTAATCATAAGTTGGATACTTCAAGTGCAGAATGTGAGTCATAGAGTTCTTTCAGCTTTTGTAAAGCTTCAAAGGCAGTTGAATATGATGAAATGTGGCGACTCACCTCCTTATTTACAGATGCTGCGATTAATGCATACGCTTTGCTATTCTTGTTTTCCCAGATGGCGAGCTCTTTGTCTGATCTAGGCTTTTCTGGGTCACTGTCTCCTTCTCCTACACACACTCCTTTCCACAACTCATTGGAGATGAGGGTGTGTTGTATCATCCGAGACCAGTCAGGATAGTTCTCCTTGCCAGTGAGAACTATTCCTATCATAGAGATGATTGGAAGGCATTCTGTAAAAAATTACTTCTGCTGATAAAAAACTTTTGCTAATAGACTAATACTTCTGATGGCAAAAAATTTGCTCTTATGAAGAAAAAAACTTTTGCTGCTATACAGTCAAATTTTTCTCAAAGGGGTAAAAATATTTCAAAGTCTTTATGCACTATATTTTCTTCCAATGTCTCTGTAAAATATCCTTCATAACACCTCCCCCTTTTCTTCTTTAAACAAAATCCATTCAATATATATATATATATATATCATTCAATGTATATGCCATTAAAAAATCACTGTATCAGGCAGCGTTTAAAATATCGTTTCAAACAACGTTTCAATGTCAAAAAAAGTTTCAAATATACCACTGTTCAAATAGCGTTTCAGGCCTCTAGCGTTCTGAATATGTCAAACAACATTAAATATATCACCATATATCAAACAACGTTCCATATTCAATGCAATGAACACCATGACTGTAATAAGATAAGGTTATATATCAGGCAGCGTAAATATGTCACTGTTCAAACAACATTTAAAATATCAGCGGAGAACAGTGGTATACGGTGAACCCATTAACAAGGCTTCAGTCATTAATACAGTGTGCTCGTGCAATCACTGAGCTAGCGAATGAAAAGCTCAAGGCAGAGAAGCAGTTAGAGGCATTTTCATCTCATACCATAACACAACTGATTTCAAAACAACGTTTCATATATCTTTAATACACCGATTTCAAACTCAGGCATATCCCACTCAATACAGCATTTCAAATATCTGATACAGTCAAACAGTGTTTCATATATATGAACTTAACGGTGACATATCAAACAGTCTATATCATTACCATATCAGCGTGAAATTGCGAGACCGAAGTCTGCTTCTTCAACCAGCAGATTTGGCTACTGAAAATGGACGAAGAAAATCACATGAGAGATTTCTATTACTGGTACCATGTCAGGAAGTGGAAAGAGGAGCAGAAGGCAGGCAGTGGATAGAGGAGTTACAAGGCAAGGCTAAAAAAAGAACCTGGGACCTGTGCTCTGATACCATGTCAGGCCAGGATTAACTCTAGGAAAACTGATTCATTTATTCCATTAGGTAGCTATCTATTATATACATGAATGTGATCGTTCATTTCATCTTCTCGATGACTGTTCACATTCAATTCTCCCAATCACTGAGGATTAGGTGTCAACAAAACATACGAGAAAACTGCCAAGCCGCCAAGAGGAGGAAAGTGAAGCTCACACCACTTGAGCAAGAAATAAACGCTGATCGAGAATCTTGGCTTGAGACAGTGAATATCCACTTAGAAAAGTTGCTAAAGAAGGCCAACAGAGAGAAAACAATGTTGAGGCACATGGCCTACCATTACTTGGCGATAAATAAAAGTTGCAAGGCAAGAATCAAGAACTTGAAGGCCAAGTTGAAGAAGGCATTGAGGAAGCAAAAGGAGCAAGATAGAATTTAGATCTTGGCTGAGGCTTCCTTGGCCTAGTAGAGAACTTAATGGAGAACACTCAGCCCAAATTTCAAAAAATTTGGGACACTTTTTGCAATTTTGGAATTTTTAGGCCAAAACGCAGGTTTTTCTGCTCAATGCGCCGCGCCACCTGGCGCTCGCTTTTGATGGAGGCCTCCTTTTAAGGAAAACTCATGATTTTTGGATTTGGCATGGAAAAATATGCATGCTCACCAATGGGAAAGAAAGTTTGACAGGTTTTGAAACCCCAAAGAGGTCAAAAACACCCCAAAAATGACCTTTTTGCCCCTTTTTGGACGCACAGGAAGCAGTGTTGGGAGAACTCAATTTTGGAGGGGCAAATGGAGGCCAAATTCAAAAATTCTACTTGTTCTAGAAAGTAGACTGGTAGACCTTTCCAACAAGAATACGTGGTGAAAATGTGGACACCAGGAAGTCCTCCAAAAGCAGCTGCAAAAAGGCGTTATGCATAGGGAAATTAGCACAATGCATTGGAGAAATTTTGCTTAGTTTGAGCAAAAATACTTTGTTTTCGCCTAGTTTCTTGACAATTTGACTTTTCTCCTCCTTAATGTCAAACTCATGATGTAATATAATGTAATTTTATGTATCTTGATGTAATTATGCTAAATTTTCACTCATAGAGGTAGATTCATCCATTAGAAAGTAGTTTCCAACTAAATGAATTAGTTCCCTAGTTTTTAGAGGTAAGCTGTTCCACTGCCTAATTTTTAGTTCTCAGTTTAGAATTTGTTGGAATAGCTCCTAAACTTATGAGCTCAACCCCTAGAGGCTAGGATGAGTGGTTTTTTGCCTATATCTTGTTATTTTTCAGTCATTAGCAAAGGTTGGACTTTTGAGAAAGCTTGGAGCTTCATTGTATACACATTTCAGTAGTTTTGGCTAAGGAATAGACCAGGGTTTGTAGCACTCTATGGGATTCATGTGGCATTTTTCTTTGATATTGTGTTTCCTTCTATATATGTAAGTTTACATGTGTTTTATGTATGCCATTATCTCTCTTGTTTCATCTTAACTAAAACAAACAAGGATAAAGGTAGAATCCATTGAAATTACAGTTCTCTACCTAGGGTTTGCTTAGTTATTTATGTTTTCAGCTGTTTGAAAAGAATCCCTAAGGTTTTCTTGCTCTCTTCAACTCCTCACCTATCTAAAATCTCTCCATTTCATTCAATTTGAAGTAGAAAATCATTTGCCTACCTTTCCCCATAGAGATCTCTGCAAAACTGAGCCTCATTCCCTAGACCCAAAATCTGCCTTTCCATTTGAGCCATCAAAAAATCATCAAATTTAATCGAACTCCTTTTCACACATACCTAGCCTAAAATCAGTCTTCACATCAGTCATCTCAAGCCTCAATGATCATATTTTGCTGAGATTGACAAGGAGAGAGCCCTCTCACGACTTGGTAGGGCTAGCTACCAGGTTAAGCGTGGTTTGATGTTATCCTAGATCCTACCTTTCTCAGCCTGAGGTGGATTTAGGCTCTAACAAGATGGAACAAGCCACCCAAGCTCTGAGGAAGGCCTGGATGATGACATGCACTTTACTATAAGGAGATTATTTGCTAAAAATGATGCGTCCAATGGAATTCACAATTTTCCTTCTTGAAGCTCAGGTAGTATCTCCCCCAACCTTCCCTTGGTACTTTATCATAATCCTGATAAATTTCTATGTAAGTTAATCAAAACTATAATAGTTCATAATGTGCATGCTAACTAAAAATCTAGTGCTATTAATAGTGGAACTAGTAATAGTGGTGTGAACTTGCATGGATCATTGTAGCCTAGGTTTCGGGGATTTGCACTCCTTCCATAGTTCATTCAAATATGGCAGGATCATTCACCAGGTATCCTGAGTTCTCTCATAAATGGAACGATAATGTAGAGTAGCATTGGTATATGTGTGAAGCCATTTGGAGGGCCCACCAGACACTGAATGATGTGAAGTTAATTGAATTCCAAACTACTCTAAGAGAAAGAGAATTGAGATGGTTTATATAGTGATCAGAACTACACCAGAATCCAACTTTAGATGATGTTAAGAGGGAATTTGTGCATGAATTTAAGCTTCCTCAGACCAATCAGTAAGAGTTGTCTAAACTATGGGAGATAAAACAACAAGAAGGAGAGACCACTTGGGAATTGATGCAGAGATTCAAGGATTTAATTGGAAAAATAAGATACCCAATAGACCTAAATCATCAACGAGACTGGTTTATCAAAGAATTATTGCCTCTCACCCATATTCCATTGACTCAACAAAAAATTGATACATTGCAAGATTCTTTGGAGCAAGAAACTTAGATTGAAGCTATGACTAGATATCCACATGCGTATTGGGGGGAGAAACAACTCATGATCCATCCATATTAGGTCTACAACATCAAATTGCGAACCCGACAGAGAAGTTGAGGGATCTACAATTGGCATGACTGACATGACCAAATGTATGGTGTACTAATTGTTTAGTGGAAGGTCATGTTGCTATAGAATTTCCAAGGTTCTACACCAGTGGGACCACCTAGATATACACCCACTACAAGAGATGTGTAGATAGCGATGCAAGGATTGTACACAGGGTGCATCCAATTTCATGTGTTCCCAAATAAGCAGACCTTAGCACAAACTAAGTATTGCGAGATATGTAGAGGATATGGGCATCCCCCTCATCTTTGTTTGATACTACAAAAATACTGAAATGTTCCAAACAACACCTTTTGTGAATTATGTACTTCAAAAACTCATTATATTGATTAGTGTAGGGCATTGGATGCCTTAGCTAACCAGTTGGACTGATTGACCTTTCGAATTGATGAGACTCCTCGAGGATGAGGAGGAGGGGGAACAAAGGGAGGTAGGACAGGAGGCAAAGACCTAGTTCATTGTTATAATTGTGATAAATAAGGGCATGTTGCATGATATTTCCCACTACTCAAAAGATCATGGTGCTCTCAATGCACAGTCAACACACGTGCAATAGAGGATTGTCTAGAGTTGATTGCTAGATGGGAGGAACACAACTTCTAATGGGGGGAAACTTAATCAATGCAGAATCAATGTTTCCAGAGACAACTCCCCTCTTAAATATCAATATAGTCATTCATGGAGGAAAAAAAAATAGAGATGACATAGGATCCACTGAACAAACCAAGATCATAAGACTGACCTACCCAAAGATCTCATATGACCCTGAACAGCAGAAGTGGTACTCTAGTGGGACAACCTGGATCCACACCCATTATAGGAGTTGTGTAGATAGGGACACAAGGATTGTACACAGGGCACATCTGATTTCATGTGTTCCCAAATAAGCAGAATTCAACACAAACTAAGTACTGTGAGATATGTGGAGGATATGGGCATCCCTCTAGTATTTGTTTTATACTACAAAAATACGGAAATATTCCAAACAACACCTTTTGTAAATTAAGTGCTTCAAAAACTCATCATAATAATTAGTGTAGGGCATTGGATTCCCTATATGACCAATTGGACCGATTGACCTTCCGAATTGATGAGATTCCTCAAGGATGAGGATGAGGAGGAACAACGGGAGGTAGGATAGGAGGAAAAGACCTAGTTCATTGTTATAATTGTGATAAATAAGGGCATGTTACACAAGATTTCCCACTACCCAAAAGACCATGGTGCTCTCATTGCATGGTCAACACACATGCAACAAATGACTATCCAGAGTTGATTGCTAGATGGGAGGAACACAACTACTAATGGGGAGGAACCTAATCAATGCAGAACTAAGGTTTCTAGAGACAACTTCCCTCTCAAATATCAATATAGCCATTCACGGAGGAAAAAATATTGGAGATAACTTAGGATCCACTGAACAACCCAAGATCTTAAGACTGACCTACCCAAAGAGCTCATATGACCCTAAATAGCAGAAACAATACTACAAGGAAGCCACAAAGACTTTCAAAATTTTAATACTATGAGAAGGACCGTAGGAGGAGAAGCCAGGATCCCTAAAATATAAGCTTGGAGCCACCATAATGCAATGCTCTACCCACAGAAGAATGGTTCATATTATTTCTACAAATCGTGAATGATGATTAGATGTTGGGACAATTGCGGAAAGGTATGAAATACGCTATCATGAATGGGGTGGCTGAGGGAGAAATCATCTCTGCTAATGTACTTGAAAGACACTCTAGGAGGGTGCAAAGGAACAACAAGAGAAAGAGAAGGGAGTTCTGGTTCAACACTCAAATTGTGGGTTCCAAATTAAGGACACCATGTTGGATCTAGGCTCAGATGTCACATTTTTCCAAGAAATACCAGGGAAGCCCTGGAAAGGCCTAAGATGACATTTTTACCAATATAGTTGTGTATGGAAAATTAATATTGTATCCTCTCGGTCAGATGACTGGAAGACGTGGAAGTCGATATAGCGGGGGTGAAGACCTATGTGGACTTTGAAGTGATAGACATCATGGTGGACAAGGATGCCTACCCAGTGTTGCTTGAGATAGATTGGGATTTTGAGAAATACACCACAATTGATTTATAGAAGGAACTGATGAATTTTGAAGTAGAAGGGGTTAGAGTGATCCAACCCCTAGACCCTTATCAAGGACCAAGGTTCACAGAATTGATAGATGATAGGGAAGAAACAGAATTGTTGGATCAACTAGATATATTAACAATAGGAAGAAGGGAGGATTACATCAACCTAACGGTAGAAAGGTCCATTAGCTGGTGGAGCATTCATAGTTTGAAGGCTACTTGGGATGATTGAAAATAGGGTGGATATGAAATAAACACTAGGAATTGTGCCAAAATATGTTATATCAAATGGATCATCATTGAGGTATGATAATTACCTATTTAAATGGTATAGATTCAATCAACTATTTTATCAACAGAGTTAACGTAAATTTTCTTGAAGAACACAAAGTATCTCTATTGAATTTTGCATTTCAAACAACACTGGAATGGTGGAGGGTAATTCACCACAACCATCTTAGAGAATGGGAGAACATCAAAATAGAATGGAAGTCATATTTTGATAGGCAGGGGAGTACCCTTAGGTATTTTTGAAGTACAAGGGGGACTCTGACCCTTGACAACCTTTGCAAGAATGTAAGGAAATATGGAATAGGGAATAAGTTCCAAAGGAGTTGTGTGTGCATGGTTTTATACACACCCTGGGACCTTTCCAAAAGTATGATATGTAAAGGAAGAAATAAGGAGACAAACTAGAGATTGGGGTCGCTTGGTTGATCAGTTTGTGAGTAGCTTTTCCTTCTCAAACAACGATGAAAGGCTGACCGAGGTGTTGCAAGATTTCAAGTGAGTTTTTCTTACAACATGCCATATAATGGAGGAATTCATAGATAAGATAAATCTAGAGCATATATATGAGTCGAGATATCATGAGGTTGTAGCCTATGGGAAGGTCGACAGAGAAATAAATGAAGATGATCTGGAGGAATTACGACAGCTGGCATTCAACGAAACTGAAGGGGAATGAGACATCAAGGATGGGCCTATGATCAATGCTTCACACCTACTCCCCTTGAATTTGTGGAAACATAACATCGAGACTAATGACAAGCTGAAGTTAGCCTCAATTGGAGATTATTAGGACAAGCAGACTTCAAGAGAGATCTTTGATTTCTTCAAATAATATGAAGATGTTTTCCCCTCGTCTGTTGTGGAACTAAAGGGGGTTAAGGGGGAGGTAAGGGATATGAATATCATGCTTAAACAAGATGAAAAAATATTAAAGCATCGACCATACCGACTAAACCTGAGAGTTAAGGAGAAAGTGAAAAAGGAGATAGATAAGATGTTAGTAGCGGGGTTGATATTCCCTGTTGATGAAGTGGAGTGGGTAAGCCCAATCGTTATAAAAAATAAGAAATATTCTATAGAAATAAGGGTTTATGTGGATTACTGTGGTCTAAAAATGCATGTGTTCATGATCCTTTTCCCACTCTATTTAGTGATAAATTTTTAGACAATGTGGTAGGAAATGAAGCTTATTCTTTTACAAACAGATTCTCTAGTTATCACTAAGTTAGGATTGCAATGAAGGATAAGAAGGAAACCACATTTACCATAGAGTGGGGGTCCTATCCATATCATGTTATGTCATTCGGACTCAAGAATGCACCCACAATATTCTCAAGGATTGGGATTGCTTATTTTAGAGATTATATCCATAGGTTCTTAGAATTTTATATTGATGATTGGACAATTTATAGTTTATTGAAGAAACACTCCAGTTTTCTTAGGATCATGTTTAATCTATGTAAACAAATGCAAATCTCATTAAACTTGAAGAAGTTCATATTTATGGTCCCCTTCCGCATGCTCTTGGGCCATATAGTATGGAGGGAAGGAGTGTGTGTAGACCCCACTAAGGTTGTGACAATCTTGAATATGGATCCACCCACAAGTGTAAAACAACTCAGGTCCACCTTGGTCCACACAGGATACTACAAGAGGTTAATTTGCAACTATGCCTCGAATACTACACCATTGGAGGTGTTAAATAAGGTTGAATAGGTCACATGGTTAGAAGAATGTGATGCTACACTCAATATACTGAAAGAGAACTTGGAAAATGCACCAATACCAGTTTATCCAAATTGGAACAAACAATTTCATGTTCACATTGACGCCTTAGGCATTGCATTAGGAGCCATATTGGCTCAACCTGGGGAGAGAAACCTTGATCACCTCATTTATTTTGCTAGTAGAAAGTTATCTACGATGGAGAGAAACTATACCACAACTATTCACTTCAAAAGTTCTAATATTACCTGCTGGGAGGTCCATTTAAGTCTTTCACTGATCATTATGCTTTGAAGTATTTAGTGAAAAGAGTCATACTTGAAGGTATAATTTTTAGATGGATTTTGTTATTCCAAGAATTCATAATTCAAAGTAATTTTTAAGATTGGCTGACTGAATGTGGGGCCCGATCACCTCTCATGGCTATATTCAGGTGAAAGTGGAGGATCCCTTAATGATCAACTACTGGACACCGATCTATTTCAAATTGAAGTGGTACCAGACTAATTGGAGGATATAATAGAATTTATAGCTATAGGAAATGCCCGAAGGGATACACAACAATAAAATAGAGGCATATGGTCATCTGGGTTGTAGACTATCAATTGATTGTGGGAAAAATATAAAATCTGGGTATTGATCAAGTGTTGCCCAAATTTGTCCTCAACCACGAGAGACATGATGTATTATGAAAGTTTCATTTAAAGGATACAAGAGGCCATGTTGGGTGAAAGGCCACCAAAAGGAAAGTATTACAGGCAGGGCTCTGGTGGCCCATAGTTTTCAAGGATGCGAATGAATATCCCAAAAGGTGTGGAATTTCCCAAAGGGTTGGGAGACCATCACACTGAGATGAACTACACTTGCAACTAGTACACGCATTGCAGGTCTTTGAGAAATGGGCAGTCAATTCTATAGGACTTATCAATTCATCAATGCACCACTCCCATGCCAGATATATCATCACCGCCATAGGGTACGTTACCAGATGGGTAGAGGTTGCACCGGTTAAGGAATGTACTGTAGATATTGCCACCAGATTTATTTTTGAAAACATCATATCCAAATTTGGGTGCCCCTAGAGTCTCACTCGTGATAAGGGGAACCATTTCATAAATGAAACAATTTCTTCATTACTTCAAAACTTCATGATACAACACCATAGGAGCAACCTGTATCACCCTCAAGAAAATGACGCAGTGGAGGCTTTCAATAAGATCTTAGAAAGGGGCCTAGCCAATATATGCTCAACCAACAGGGATGATTGGGATGAGAAGGTACCAACGAATCTATGGGTGTATCACACAACTGTTAAACGCTTACACAAGCATATGCCTTTCCAGCTCGTACATGGACATGAGATTGTGGTACTTTCCAAATTCACTATTCCCAGTATTTTCATTGCACATGCCACTCATATGACGAGGGAAGAGTAAATTATAAAGACATTGGAGAAACTTTTGGAATTTGATGAGGCTAGGTTCATGGCATATTTCAATCAAATGGTTCAAAAGCAGAGGTAAAAGGCATGGCATGACATGAACATTAAATAGAAATCATTCACTGTAGGAGGACATGTTCTGCTATATGGTATCAAATTCTTGAAGTTTCTAGGGAAGCTATAAATTCATTGGTTAGGGCCTTTTATTTTTGCGAAAGTGAAGGAATCAAGTGCATTCAAGCTTGTACAAATAGATGGTGTTCCACTGCCACGATGGGTGAATGACGCACGTCTAAAACCCTTCCAGGGATCAAAAAATGCCGCTCAAAATTGATTACATCTCTAAAAGGAGGCCATAGGTAGGATTAAGTAAGAGTTATTTATTTTGGTTAGTCATTAGTTGTGTCAGTTCCTCTATTTACTCAATTATTTACATTCTAGTTAGTCCAAAATAAATCTTCTGCCAGGGCTCTTCCAGTTGCAGATGGAGTTCCTTCTCACAGCAACTTCTTGTGGTTGGGGGAGAGTCATACATGTTAGGTGTCATTTCCATAATAATTTGGAAATAATTTCCAGTGTGAGCTCAAATTTCTGTTAAATATTTCCCATAATACCCATAATCAATTCATAAGTGTTACCCATCACGGTACCATAATTAGCCATCAATTCCACCTTTCCTTTTTTAGATTTGTGTCATACGAGTCAGGTCCAGCTTAGCTGATGACAATGTTAACATGGTTGAGAGTGCATACAGAAAGTTTTCATAGTAATTAGTTAATAAGTCTCGTCAAAAACCTTGTGTTGATCGTTTCTAATTAATCTACATGGAAATGTTGAGTTCTTCAGAGTATGAGGCCAAAGTGGTTGAATTGCTAAGTCCGCAGTCTGTTCCCAATTTCCTTTTTCCCAAGCTTAGGTCCAAGCCTCGTGTGTGTCGTGTCTATCAACATCGTTAAAAAATGATGAAGACTATGATATCTATTCCATAATCTTAATTTGATTAAATAATCATGAAAACAAAGCAAATTTATGGAAAATACGATAAAGAAGTGCTAGTTGATAATGACCTCTTTGAATCCTTCCAATTTCCAGCCCTAAAGCATGAGGTCTACACTAAAGCAATGATTAACGCTGATAAAAGTCAATCCATCAAATTCACAAATGATTTCAGAGGAATTCAAAGTTCAACATTTCTGAATTTGAGGAGTCTGCCCGTGTTCGGAACAACTTGGGCCGCCATGTAATGCACGAAGCTACTTATCAATATAATGGATAAAGGATCACTTTGGCTTGAAAAGGAACATCTAATTCATATGGTTGACATCCAGAGGCTCAGATGATTATCAGAGGATGGAAATGTTTTATCCACTGCATTCAAGAAACCTCCAAGTGGGAGAAGAAGACTAGAAATGACAATTACTACAACAGGTATGACACCTATAAATGAGGCAAGGGTGCTCTCATAGAGCCAATAAACACCCCCAATATCAAGTTAGTGTGCCATACCATTGCATGGAAACACATGTGCCATCTTTCTAAGAATGAGTGCACATTCGATACTAATTCAGTTGCAGAGCACTGTGTATAGGGTGAACAGTTGAACCAGTGCAATATCCTACTTCAAGAATTGTTCGAGGCCTATAAGGACATTTACAAGAGAGCGACCCACTTCATTTATGGATACCTTGTCGTTTCTTTGGCTATGTGGAAATGGTTACCACAAAAGGGTTGAGAGTTGGCTCCTATCATAGAAGAACAACCTATTTTTCTTAGGTACACAACTTAGTGAACCTTAGGGTACCCAAGCAACAAGGAAATCAACGAGGCTTCCTTCATCATATGGTACAAGAAAATTTTACAGGTCGTCAAGGTTGCGGAAATAACATATATTTATTTGGATGGATGGTGCCCTAGCGACTACCTGGAGAGACTCCTATGGATTCAAGGAAGTGGTTGGATGAAGAAGAGTTGTAACCTATCATCAAGAGACTAGAGAAAAAAATGCACTTCCTACTTTTGCTTAATTTCAAGGTTCAAGGAAGCATGAGTCTATGGTTAGTACTGCCCTAGTTGCTACACTTCTAGTTATATGGCCCCATTCCCAACCCAAACCAATAATCCCAAAGTACTGTAGTTCGAAAGCTAAAAAACCTCCAGCTTGGTATAAAAAGGAGAAAACGACCCCCGCCAGCCAAATTGTCAATCTTACTCTTGAAGAAACCAAATCAAAAACAACATCATCCATTATCGAAGAAATTACACCCTCCACTTCTGTTGCATCACCTAGCTCGCACAATCCATCGTCGCGCATAACATCCACATCTGCTACCATTTCAGATACCATAGCCTTTGGAACACTACTAAGAATGGAAATGGAAATGGAGGTTAACTATGTTATCTAGACCATCACGATAATTACCAACACAAAAGTCACCCTTGCATCCATGTTGTCTTTATTGTTTGAGTCGAGTTGACTAATGGTCATTGAATTGATAATTACCCAGCCCCTCACCACTACTATCCATCCAATAACATTTCCCCTTCACCCTTCTCCTTCAATTTTACCCCTCCCAATTTCCATCCACACCAGTCCACCATCGGCTACATCACTCGACAAACATTTAGAGAAGTCCTTCGCCAATGGGCAGCCATTACAAAGTCGATTTATAGAACTTTCCACTATGGGCCAAGATGATCTCTAGGGCTGGTCCTTACCCCAATTGTCTAATTTTGTTTAGCTAGATACACACTGAGTAGAGGTGTTTCACAATGATTTGTTGGCTGAGCATGAACAACAACAACAAAATATTCTTGCACTTACTATAGGATGTGATCAACTGCACCATGAAGATAAACATCTTCAAATTTAGCTAGAATAGATCATTGAAAAGTTCCAGGTACTATGGCCTTCAGTCTTTGGTGTCATGCCTAATGCCCTAAAGGAATTATCAGCTTGTACACTTTTTGAATGATGCGACCACATCTTGATAGCATGTCGTGATATAATTTCCACCAACTGTGATCTTAAGCAGACCCTTGCTGCCACACAAAGGGAATTGTTAGACCCTACCACAACATATGTAGTTGAGATAGAACATAAAATGTAAGACGTAACCACCCTCAAAGACTCCATCATCAATGCCGCGGAGGAAGCCCAAACTCTCCTGCAATAGGTTCAAGACTAGTCGAGCTGCCTAGCGAAAAAGAACCAACCTGTCTACCCCCTTTGTAACCATGTCAACCAGCTATTCAGTGAGGTCAGGAGCACCAAGGAAAAGAACCCACGAAATAAGATCCTAGTAGAGGTAAACACTCTTGAGGCCCAAATTTAGAAGACTGAAGATGAGTCGGCCAAAACCAAGCAAATACTTCAGGAAATTTGGTTGCTGGTGCAAGAAAATTTAGAAACACTGCAGCAGCTCAATGATGACACAAATGCGCAATGTAATTCTATGGTTATGGCATGCCCGACCCAACCTATGTCCGACACTATAACTTAGATCCTCGACCAAGAAATTTCTCTCACATGCACATGGTTTAGAAGTGCTTAATGTATAGAATTTATTTATGCAAGCAACCATCAATGTCGTCCCTAAGTTGGGTCATTTGTTTGAAAAAACTAGCTAGGGGGAAGCAATGTAGGAAGTAGCAACAAAAGCACCAATAGAAAAAGCGTCAGCAACACCAACAATGTCGGTGAAGGATTGACTTAGGGATGAGTCAATGAACTGTGGTTAGGGTGTGTTGGGGCCTTCGTTTTTGGGAACTAAGGAGTTTTAGTGATAATTTAGAAGGTCAATGATAAGTGGTGGAGATATTAATCGGAAAGTTGTAAGAGAGACAATTGGGAAAGAGGAAGGAACTCATTGAGAACTAGAAATTGTGGAGGAATGACAGAAAGAAGAAGCCACAACTGAGAGGAAAAAGAACAATGACAATCGAGCAAGGAAGAAGGTGGACGCCCTGAGAAAGAACTGACAGTTAATGCTAGTGCGTAAAGATAAGTAAGGACGAGTGAGAAGGAAGAAGGGGGAGAATATTGGAATTCTATTCAAGAGCTAGTAGATTCACTCTATGTCTTCTATTTTGTATGATTATGTATTGTGAGTCTGTACTATGGAAAAGAGGCTCTCAAGATGGATGAAATGATGTTGTTGCATAGATTAATAAAGAAGAACACTTATTGGGACAATTGTGTGTCAGTCAAATGATTATCTGATTATTTAAAAAACTTGTATATGTGTATCTAAGTAGTCTTTTCTTCACAAGTATGTATGAATTGTCAAGATCACGCTTCTGAGTGGTATGATTTAGTTTTATTTGATTCTTGTCTCCCTGATGTGATTTCTCCTGATACTTGATTTCGATCCCCATCTAACTAAGGTCGTGACATGCTTCAGGTGAGACTCCTTAACCATTTTGGGTAAGGTGAAAATGTCGGTGTTGTGCTAGACTACAATGGAGCTTTATTGGCCCCTGTGCCTAAACTCGGGGTCTCAACTCTGTTACTATTTTTGTGCCAACAATCATACAATGTAATATAACATGTGATACAATGTAATTTTGTTTACATTAATAAAATTATAGAAATTTTATTCATACACACACACACACACACCACAACATATATATATATAGATACACACACACACACACACACACACAAATATATATATATATATATATATATATACATATACACACACACACAAATTATATATATATATATATATATATATATATATATATATATATATATTATATATATATATATATATAGTGATATATATAACTCCAGAGCTGGTACTCAGCCCAATTGTTTAGTTTTATTTAGCTAGCCACACGCCGAGCAGAGGAATGATTTCACGGTCGAGCATGAACAGTAGCAACAACAAATTATTGCATTTACTACAAAACATGATCATCTACACAAGGAAATGAAAAATCTTCAGAGTCACCTGGAATAGATCGTAGAAAAATTTGAGGTACTATGGCCTTTAGTCTCTGATGTCGTGCCTAATGCCTCAGAGGATCTCTCATCTTGTACACTTGTCAAATGATGCGACCACATCCATACAACATGTAATGGTCTAATTTTCACCAACCATGAGCTCAAGCAGATCCTTGCTTCCACACAAAGGGCATTCTCAGACCCTTGAACAACATATGTAGTTGAGATCGAACAAAAAATGGTAGAGGCAAACACCCTTAAAGACTTCGTCATCAATGTCATAGAGGAATCCCACACCCTCCTGTAACAGGTTCATGACCATTCAGGCTACCTATGGAAAATGAAACAACATGTCTACCCCCTTCACATCCATTTCAACTAACTATTCAACGAGGCTAGGAGCACGAAGGACAAGAACCTACAGAAGCATATCCTAGTAGAGGTAAACACTCTCAAGGCCCAAATTCAGCAGATTCAAGATAAGTTAGAAAAAACCAAGAAAATACTTCGGGACCTCCAGCCACTAGTGCAAGCACATTTAGAATCACTACAGTAGTTTAGTGTTGACACAAACATGCAGTGGAATTTTCTGTTGATGGCATGCCCGACCCAACCTACGCCCGACAATACAACTCAGTTCCTCAGCCAAACAGTTGCACTCACAGGCACATGGTAGGAAAATATTAATGCGTACAAGCCAGGGGGGAGCAATACAGGAAGTAATAATAGAAGCACCACTAACAAAAGTAGAAGTACTAACAAAAGAAGCATAAAAAGCACCGACAATGCCAGTGAATGATTGACTGAGGGATGATTCAATGGACTATGGTCAGGGCCTGTTGGGGCCTTTGTTTTTGAGGAATCAAGGAGTTTTGGTGATAATCTAGAAGGTCGAGGAAAAATGGCGGAGATAGTCATTAGAAAGTTGCAGGAGAGACAACCTAGAAAGAGGAAGTAACTCACTGAGAATTGGAAGTTGTGGAGGAACAAAGGAAAGAAGAAGCCACAACCGAGCAGGAAAAAAACAATGGCATATGAGAAAGGAAGAAGGCAGAGGCCTTGATAAAGCACTGGCAGTCTAGGTTGGCGTGTAAAGATATGGAAGGACAAGTGAGAAGGAAGAATGGGGAGAATACTGGAATGTTTTTGCGAAGCTAGTAGAGCTTCTCTATATATGCTATTATGTATGATTATGCATTGATTTGTCTTGTGAGTCTGTACTTTGGAAAAGAGGATATCAAGGCCAATGTAATGATGTTGATGCATATATTAATGATGAATAAGACTTATTGGTACAATTGTGTGTTAGTTGAATTATTATCTGATTATTTAATTTTTTTATATGTGTGTATCTAAGTAGTCGTTCCTTCACCAGTATGCATGACTTGTTGCAATCATTCTTCTGAGTGGTATCATTTAGTGTTCTTCAATTCTTGTCTATTTGATGTGATTTCTCCCGATACTAGATTCCGATTCCAATCTAGCTAAGGTTGTGACATGCTTTGCGTGAGACTCCTTACCCATTTTGGGTAAGGTGAAAATGTCGGCGTTGTGCTAGACTATAGGGGAGATTTTTTGGCCCTTGTGCCTGAACGACAGTCTCAACCCTGTTACTATTTTTGTGCCAACAATCATACAATGTAATATAACATGTGATACAATGTAATTTAGTTTACATTACTAAAATTATAGAAATGTTCTTTAGATATATATATATCTATATATTATTATATATATATTATATATATATATATTATATATATATATTATATTATATATATATAATATATATATATATATATCAATTGAATCTATCTTGGGTGGTTCTGTGGGATAGTTGTTATTCTCCACACTTAGGTTCAAGTTTCATAAGTTCACATGTTTATGCTTTGGAATAGAGTAACTATGTTGCGCTATTAAGTTAGTCTATATTGAGGCTAACCTAGTACCAACAACCTCTCTATTGCCTTCGGGATAAGAGGGAGTCCGACTACCTCTATCTTGCCTTCGAGCTAAGAGGGAGGCCAACTACCTCTCTCTTTCCTTCGTGATGAGAGGGAGCCTGACTACATCTCTCTTTCCTTCAAGATGAGAGGGAGGTTTACTTTCTTCCCCGAGAAATACCCAATACCTAAAATTTTTACCTTGGACAACACAAAATTATATGTTTGTGTGTGTGTGTGTGTACAATTAATTATGATAAAGACACAATCTAATATTTATAGCAAATAATAGTAATACTATATATTAGCTAACATTTTATTTTCCCCATGTAACTAAGCAACTCATCCCTCCAATTGGTAGGGAGGGGGAATAAATTCCCCAGGACTTAATGTTGTTCAACAACAAGGCTTGAAACCATTACAACAATATATTCAATATCAACTCAATATGCCACTTGTGAGGATTGAACCTAGGTGAGAATGATAGCAAATACCTTCCAACTACCCAAGATAACCCTAATCGACATATGTTAGTTAAAAATAGAAACAAAGATCTCTCTCTCTCTTAATAAATAAGAAAGAGATTTGATATGGATACTTAATATAATAATTCTTATATATAAAGAGAAATGAGATATTCAAATTTACACATAAATATAAATAATATAGATATGATTTTTACATATAAATATCGTTAACCCTCTCTTTAGCTATGCATAGATCCATCTTAAATGAAAACAATATTTACAATTCAAGGATTTGATACATCTTGGTGCTTGATAAATCAAAAGCTAAGATGGACTTACACTTGTAAAATATAAATTGAGAATATTATAGAGAATTATTTTACTACTATAATTATACATCTAACAAATAATGTTTCCTTGGGGTGTGGCTTGTGGGTGGGGATGTACGTGTGTGTACAAAAAGGGAGGGGTATAAGGGGAATGGCTTATGATACATATATACACATCAGATACATAAGTATAAAACATTCACAAGGTCTACATTTAGTGTTAGACTTATTTTAATAAGTCCTTTTAGTTAAGTTATTCTAAACGTTATTGTGATGGGGGGTTTATGAATTCATGGTCAATAAATTCAAAAGGGGAGACTATGAACTTACACTTGTTGGGTTTGGGACCCATTTATTGTTTCAAATATTTCTCTATAGGATTCATACTAAGACATGAGTATCAGGAAGTCAATTCTTTGGTTGTGTTTAACATATTTGTTTATCCTCACCCATATTTCACTTGGACCTCTTTCAAAATGGAACTTGTTTTTAAATTGTAAATTCCAAATTTTATTAACATTGTCAATTTGTTATGATGGAAAACATATATTCTTACATGGTTGAAAGATATTATCCAAGTCTAACATAAAGGACCTCTAGAGGAAAGTAATTACAATGAATTAGGTCTATTGTATCTAAGTGGGTTATTATTCCTAAATACCTCATGATGTTAAAATCACATTTATCTAAGTATCATAGATTAACAAATTCTATTGCAATAGTGATGTCTTTGTTGAGAAGCTCTTGCATTGAGTCATCCAAATTTTTCCCCTAGCTTCCCCTAATTGACATCACATTAGGTCACCCAAAAGTATGCAATAGTTGGAGATCACATGAGATCACCCCAAAGCATCCAATAACCTACATACGCAATTCTGAAAATATTAAATTAAGAAATAAACTTGATTAATGATTTTGTAACAAATTTGACTTTAAAAACAATATACTACAAAAAAAAGCTATATGTTCACCCATGTTTTTTTGGGTGAAAATATCATTGCTACTCTATCACAAATACAATATATTTTTTGTGACAAGGTAGCTTAGAATGCACTTATGATCAATCCTCGTAAGCCACATGTATAAGAAAGTCCTTTTCTCTTTATTCAAGATTGATAGGGTAAAAGTAGTGGGGAAATAATGAACTATCTAAGTGTAGAGCTAGTAATTTACATTTATCCTAAATTTACATTTAATATAATGAATAAAACAAACCCATTTGAATTTAAGTGCCTCATTATCTAAATTTGAAGATTTTTATGTACTTTTGTTGGTGCATTGAATTGAATTTAGACATAATTTACCAAAAATTGTGTGCTTAGGTGTGAATTAGGTGCATTGAATATCAATACCATTTAAACAAACCCACATGCATGTTGATATTGAAAAGTTGCTTATGCATAATTGGAATTCACACAAATGTATAAGCATCACATATTTGAGAAAATATTTAGAGAAATTTGTGCCCAGATATACACATCTTGGTTGAATTATAAACCTTCAACGCATACAAGTGAGAAAATAAAATCTCCTTTATTCAAAGAAGATGTGGAGATAGTGTGCCTAGACATGTTTTGAGAAGAATCCAAAGAATAAAGAGAAAAGTAAAATGGTCAATTGAGTATTGAGCAACAATTTCCTCATTAGAGAACTTAGACAAGCCCTAATGAAAAAGACACTTTGAATGGAAATTATAGAAGACATGATTAATTATTTTGATGATAGAAGTTAATAAAAACAATAATTCAATTAATATAAAAAAATATTATTGGTAGGTCGTTCAACTACTTATCGATAACATGAATTTCCATTTGTCCCATGTAGAAACATTCATCATATTTATTGCTGCAAGCATAACACTTGGACCCCTTGTTCCCCTTGTAAAAATATTTGTCATATTTGTTGTTGCATGCTATTGGACCCTTTTTGTCCTATTTTATTGATTGATAAGCTATATTTTTGCTAGTTATACCTTATCACAATACCTCAATTCAAACCTAATACTATTCATATTCATAACATTGAACCTTATCCCTCTTGAAAAATACTCAAGGTAAACATTTCTTTATTTTGTTATTTTCCTAAGTTCTTGATAAGATTAGTAGGGAATTTGGAGGATAACTTTGTTGATGATAAATATTGTTCTTGTTCCATATCATTGCAACATTCAAACCTATGACTGCATCTACGCTTGGATTTGGGCACATGGAGAATAGGGATTGGATTCTAGCTAAGAATTGGAGCTATTGGTTCGTGACTATCTCGCATATTCTCAACATGAGGATTCAGGTCAATCACTTTGATATAGTTGAGAACACTTTTTTTATTCATGAAGATCGAGATTAAAACCAATAACAAGATTGGAATGTCTAATCCAAACCTTACTTGAAATGCATTCATGATCAATTAGTTCTGGGGAGGGATGTAATTGTTTCTCCCCCTTGATCCATGCTATCAGAGGGTTTGGTCTTATCTGCAGTTAGGGTTTCTTTATAAATGAAACATTAGACTTTGTAATGAGGCTATTACAAAGTAATATGTTGTTGTAATCTTGATATTACAAAGGTAGACTTGTATCAATCTCTTTCCAAGATTATGAAGGCTTTATGGTGGCTATGATGCCTGCATTGTAAGTCATGTAATATCTTGTTGTTATTGGAACCTTCTTTTTGATCTCTCGCACAAAATTATTAGTGCTTCTATATGTTAGTAGCTTGCCTTCCTAGACTAGCAAGGGCCCACCATTCTTGTATCAACAATAGCTAAAGGTATTTTCATTTTATCTAGTTTACTTTATGTGATTCTATACCTTATAGCGAGATCACATTAATTCTAACACATCAATTGTGTATTTTTATAGCAGGAAACCTATATATCTATATAAGTGTTAAAAATTTGTTATTTTGATTTGGGATATGATTTAATATGGTTTCCTTTACATTAAGGTTATCCATCTCCACTTTGAGATTATAAACACATGAAAACATTACCATTCAAGGTTCGATATAGAGGGGAGAGTAATTTTCCTTGTGCCATACTCTATATATTTATACTTTGGATTTGACACAGTCCTTTAAAGATCTACATAGAGTTAATTTCACCCTTAACATAGTTACCAATCAAATGTGAACTTTACTGATTACCCATTTTTTTGAGGTAGCAAAAAATCATTCGATTTTGAAAAGTGTTGATTCAGAATACACCTTTTTTTGGAGCATATTTTTGACACTTTAAATTTTCTTATGTATCAAGTATGAACATTCTTTTTAAAATGTTAGTGATTTTCACACTGATTTTGAAAAGTGTTAATGCAACATCAACCCATTTTTTTAGAGGGCTTATTTTTAACACTTTAAATTTTATAGTATATTAAGTGTGGATAAAGTTTTTTAAATGTTGGTGATCTTCATGTGGATTTTGAAAAGCATCAACATTTTTTTAAGGAAAATTTTTGACACTAAATATTCTTATATCCTAAATATGCACATATTTTTTTTTAAATGTTGATTATTTAATCATTTTTCAAGTTGTCTTATTCCTCTTCTTGTTTTTTGTCCTAAGATGTTTGTTTTTTAAGGGTTTTCCAAACATATGCTTCTTGTTTTTCTTTGTAATGTTTTTTTATAATGAATTTTTTTTTTTTTTTCAAAGTTTTAAAAAATAATAACATTAATAATTTGAGGTAGATTTTTATATATATTTATATCTTTAATTAATACTTCAATACACATAAAACAATTGTCGCTAAAAAATAATAAGTTTAAACACTCGACAAAAAATACACATTTTGCATATAGATATAATTAAAAAAAATACATATTTCAGGACCTTTTCACTAAAAATGATATGTTAAATAAAATACTTTTATGAAAAAATTGAATAGAAAGAATTGAAAAAACACATTTTATAAAATTGTTATGAATTTTGTATTCAAAGATGATGACATTTTAACTTTGTTTTCCAAAAATTAATGATTCAGATAAGATTTTAAGTAAAAAATAATTAAAAAATGTAAAAAATAAAAATAAAACATACAATTTAAAATAAAACAATAAAACAAAATAAAAAATAAAAAAATCCTTAAAAATAAAAATTAGAAATGTTCCCCGATGGGGCTAGGCAAACAAATGAAAACCAGACATCAGGGTTATCCCCTCATAACATGCGACATACACGCTTGGCATTAAATATGGTTTAAGGTAGCAATACTATGACCTTTTGAATTCTCTAGAAGCGAGGACTGGCATTTTAAAAGCAACTATGGGAAAGGGACAAGTTGTTGGAACCTAGGCGATGAGTGTTGGGTGTAGGGAGGGAAGGAAGGTCATCGACGGGGACCATGCATGTTCGCCTAGGTGTTGGATTAGCTGGCGAAGTGTAGTGGCTTCCCATCTTACAGTAGTGTGGCTCAGTATCGGCTCTCAGATCATTATTTGGGACCCTGACTCAAATATGAGTGGAGGACTTCTTCCTAGTGATGGGCTAGGTTGGGAATTTAGGAGCATTGAAGTTGGTTTCGAACATGGGGTTTAGGCTGGCTTTGACCTATGTATGGTGCAGGTAACCCTTCTTCCTTTTATTTGGGTCCTTGGTGGGTTTTTTATTTATCTAGCAGTCACATTTTGGGTTAGATTCTGTTTGAGGCGTGTGGTGTGGAATTCGGCCCAAGAGGTTCGGTGCAACAATTTTGCAAAAGGAGACTTCCTATGTCTGTGTAAGTGGATATATATTGCACAAGTCATGTATGATGTCTTAGTTTCATGCTTGAAACTATCTCTGCTTGGGTATTATACTCCTCTCTATCCTAGTTTGGCTCAAGTGTCTACCATCCTCTTTGTTCTGGGCCTCTGTCTGCTTATTTTTTATTTTTGGCCCCAATTTGTCATGTGTTATCACTGGCCTGGGGTTAGTTCTTCGTGGTTGGGCTCTTTGGCCTAGTGGGTGACATGGATGAGCTATGGAAGTTTGTCATTTCAATTGGGGATGGTAAATCTATTTGGGGGGTAGTAAGGCGTGTGACTATCGTCATTATTCTTGGGTCTTATTCCTGTTGTGGGTCTGGTGCATAGAGGAAAGGTAAGATCCCTTGTGCTTCAGGTTAGTCCACTTGTACTTGCTCAGATAGGCTAATTGGGGCTCCCTCTAAGCTCAAGCTTGTGAATCATACGAGTCTGGTGGCAATGTCACGTCAACGAGGGTGGCCACGCCGTGTTAGTGGCCAACACAACTTTGCAGATCATTTGACCAATAGTCATAGTTCGTCTACAGGTAATTCAATAAGTGATGAACATGAAGGGGAGGTGGCTCATGCTCCAAGTTTCTCCCCAAGATATGTGGATGCTCCAGCTTCCTTGGAATCCATTGGAAATAAGCTCCAATGAATCCAGGCCAACATGGACATTCTTAGAAAGCACATGTATGGTGATAGAAATGAGCTAGTAGCTTACATGAATGAAATTTAGTTCAGCGAGAATGAAATTCTAGAACAGTTGGAGAATATTCGCTGGAGTCAACGCCAAACCAATGAACGCCTTCACTATTTGGAAGCCCATGTTGAACACATCAACTTCCACATGCATGAACGCGCTAGATTTCTTACTACACCTCCTGTAGTTCCTCCTCAACCTCCTTGATATGTTGTTGTTAGTGTGTATAATCATTTTGCATCTTTTTTGTTTTGTAAGGCTCTTAAGCTTGGCAGAAATAATGGCTATATGGGGCTATCATTTTCAAAATCCGACTCCCCTTGTCAAAAAGTTTGGTAAGAATGAGGCTTGGGGAGTTGTAGAGATAAATTTTATACTACCTATTTTCATGAGAATATAATAGAAGACGTTTGATTGAGAAAAAGAAAAAATTAGAAACATAAAAATTAAAGAAATAAAAAATACAATTAAATTGAAAAAAAATATACTGAAAATATAAAACATGAAAATAATAAAAAAACTTGTTAAAAAAAAACAAATTAAAAATATTCAAATCATATTCTTTTAATTAATAATTAAAATTAAAATTAAAAAAGTCTAAAAATAATAAAAATAATAAAAATCGATGTCTCACGAGCCCTAGTAGGCAAGTTCGATATGAATCAACCTTGCCTTGGCCCAGGCCGCCATGGGTTCAGCCTATGCAGGTGGGAGTTGGTGTAGCCCTGCCTGTTTGAGGGTCCGCAGAGGCTTTCGACCTGGTGGCCAACTAATTGCCTAGCGCACCTGGCATGAGCTTCACAGGCTTCATTTTTATTTATTTTTTAAATGTTTTTTTTAATTATTCTTTTAAAATTTTTAAATTATTTTTATTGTTTTAAACGTTTTTTATTTGTTTTTATTTTATTTAAAATATTTTAATTTTTTGTTCAATTTGAAAAATTTAAATTAAATTTGATTTTTGAAATATTCTGTTTTGTTGTTTATTCTATTAAATTTATTTTTAATTCTTTGTTTTTATTTTTAATTTTAATTTTTTAAATTTTTTTAAATTTTATAAGTTAATTTGTTTTGTTTTGTTGTTTTGTTTTGTTGTTTTGTTTTTTTTTTTTTTTTTTTTTTTTTATTTTGAAGTTTATTGTCTTTTTAAATATATATTTTTTATATTGAAGTTCTTTTGGTCATTTTTTTAAATTTTTTTGTGTTTTATATATCTTTTATTTTGTTATTATTTCTTTAATCTTTTGTGTTTTTTTGTTTTTGTTTTAATATTTATTTTTTTCAATGTTTTAATTTTTGTTTTCCTTTGTAATTTTCATTTTCATTTATTTATATATTTATTTATTTTTTCTGCAAGTTTCATGTCGATCATCGACTAGTAACCCGAAGCCATTATGTGTCAATTTGATAGCTGATTTTAATTTTTTCTTGATAATGGATCGAGTGTGCTTCCACAACGTGTCAATTTCATTGTTGGTCTTTAATTTTTCATTACAATGGGTCATGTTCATCTACACTGTATGTCAATTTGATGGTTGATTTTTAATTTTTTTTTGCAATATGTCAAGTTATCTTAGGCTAATGACTCTTTCATTCTTGTGTTCATTTAAAAAAAACATTAGTCATCAATTTTTTCCATGATACCATTGTTAAAATGTGTTGAAAACTTAAGATTGTTTGTAGTCATGATCTTTGGTTTTAATTCCATGGTTAAAAAACTGTCAAAAATTCAAGGTTTTTCTAAGTCCTGATATTTTATCTTTAATGCTATAGTTGAAAACCATTATAAGTATTTATTTTAACACCATGTATGAAAATTACTGGATTTTTAAGGCTTCTCATAGATGTGATATTTTATCTTTAATGCCATGCCTAAAAATCATTGGAATTTTAAGGATTTTCATAGACATGAAATTTTATTTTTCATTTCATCCTTGAAAATCATTGGAATTTTAAGACTTTTCATAGAAATGATATTTCATCTTTAATTCCATGCCTAAAAATCGTTGGAATTTTAAGGTTTTTCGGAGTCATGATACTTTATCTTTAATGTCATTAATAAAAAAAAGTTGAAAATTTACCCAAAAAAAAAACGTTATTCCAACATCAACACTTTTGTTTTCATAGTTTCTTTTCCACAAAAAAATTGTTTTTTACTTCCATTTTTTAAAAATGTTGAAAATTTACCAAAAGAAAATAAAAAAAACAAAACCTTATTCCATCATTAACACTTTACGTTTTCAGGCTATTTTTTCACTTTTGATTTGGGTTTTTGCCTAGAGTTCTCGTTTGGTCGATAACTTTGTTCCTTGTTGACAACGTTTTGAGAGAAATATTATGACTTTAACTTGAATCATATCTGTTGGTAAAAATAATGGGAGTGGCACGGGGGTGAATCAATATTTTAAAACTCACTTAAATTTTTATTTTCTTATTCATATTTATGTATGCTACTATACTAAAGTAAACCTACGTATGCACATGATTGTTATGTAGACAACAAACGTATATCCAATTAACTTACTTTTAAGTTAATTCATCATCTGTTTAACTTGAACCAATGTATTAGTACTTCAATAGGAATTAATTAAACAATAAACATGTGTAGTAAGAATAAAATAATCCATCACACATAAGCAACACATCAACACACATGAACACCGAGATTTTTAGGTGGAAACCCAATGTGAGAGAAAACCACTGTTGTTGTCATTTCTGTCTTTATATTTTATTATAAAAAAATCATCTTAAAATCTTATACTAGCATGGGCTCATACCAGCATGTAGGCACCCACCTGTAGAAGGCTACAACCTTCTCTCATTCTCCAGCACCCACTGGAAGCGAGATGCAACCCCCTGATCTCATTTACCGGCATCCACTAGAAGGAAGCTCCAAACCCTTGATCAGATTTACCAGCTACCATTGGAAGAAAGCTTCGAGTTCATTATTGAAGGCTCCAACCCTCAACACCTATGTCGACCATGTTTCATAATTTTCATACTAGATCCACTTGAACCAAAACATCAAATATGTCAGCCTGGTTTCATCAAATTTTTAGTCTGGATCCATTACCATCATTTAATCTCAATATCAAATAAAACTGAAACCAACCATCATATCAAATCACTGTACCAACTGAGACCCAAATCAATCTCAAACAACCAAAGCAGTTGGATAACTATAAATACATTCACCAGAATACCAATCCACATACTGTTCATCATAGAAACGAGATTTTGTCACTGTAAACCCTGATCAACCATATATCAAAATATATATGCCATTGTTCTTAAGCATATCCACATATAAATGCACTTTCTATGAAACATAGCAAGATACAGATCTCAAAACTAAATTAATATTACAAATTAATTGAAATTTTATATTATAGAATTAACATTAAATTTATTGTTTTCTAAATATAAAATTAAAATTAAATAATATATATATATATATATATATATATATATATATAAATTAAATTAAATTTTAAATTTTAAAACTTTAAATTTATAACTTATTTCTTTCTTTTTCATTTATTTGGGTCCATTGGTCAGTTCTTTTCTTTTCACCTCCTTCGTCCCCTATTTATCTCATCCATTCTCTCTTCTTCTATGTAGGTTTTTCCTTATGATGAGTCATGTTATTGAATCGAAACATCGAAACTCAAAAATGAATATTGTGGATGCTCTAAGATCTCAAAGCCCTTCAGATCTCAAAACATTGAACCCTGAAACTAAATCATTTGAAATAATCATTGAATTACTTACATAATCACAGATCTTTGAACCACCTACAAATAACAACATCATTAGTATTCAACAAATCATCCCACAAATCATTCAACCTCAACCATCACTATTAAAACTAGATCATTATGAAGGATTTCATTAACAGACAAAAAAAAACACAATAAGGATGATCAAGCTTATCATATTTAGCAAAACCTTAGCATATGTATGCGACCCTTACAAAACACTTCTGCGTATGTACGCACATTTCATATTTGATACCCGCGTACAGATTTGTCCATACTGCAGAATCGATACGCTACTACTTAGAATCTCATTCGTGTACGTGCGCGCTTTTTCTTAAACAAAGTTGTGTACATATATGTAATTATTGACTCATTCCTTCACTAGACAATAGAACTTACTCAAACCCATACACAATAACAAACACATGCCAAAACATTATCATCACAGATCAAACCAACCCATAAGCATATTATTTAATGTATAGTCATTTCAGATCTATTGGATCTAATCCATCATCATACTCCCCGATGCATACTTATTTCAGATCAAACTATTCACTAATAACCCATAACTTGCACACAAAAAACTTTGATCTTCATCTCCTTATAAATATTAGTCCTTAGCCAATACCTTAGGTCAACTCCGTAGATATGCCGATGGTATTGTTTGACAGGATCAAATATCTATTGTCGTGGTCATTACTATGGGCCAATACCATGGTAAAGACCCCTGGTATTTAGAATAACATGGTGTGGAAATTGTACACGACTTTACTTTACCATACATGTGTATGTACACAGCTTTGCTTCACATAACTAGTGTATACTTTCTCAAACTTCATCTTTATCATTCCTCTATCTTTGAACTTCCATGCCTTTGTCCAAACTCTTTGTCACATGTGTACTAGCTAGTAAAATCATACTGTTATCATCTTGTTGACAATCTTCATAAATTCGGTTGCCATCAAGGACAACTTGTCAAGTTGGTTGCCATCAAGGACAACACATTTGTCATAATGACAACAATACCCCACTTTGGACTTGATGCCAACCACTTTGGTGTTTGGTTACCAACCATCTGTATATACGTGTAGATATACCAAGCTTCTCTCCAAGCAGACTTTCTCCAAACACCAAGCTACTCTCCCCCTTTGACATCAAGGGAAAAGGGGCTTGACAAATGCTGAATGAGGTGATGAATATTTTATTGTTGAATACTAATCACTTAATGTGGACCTTTCTCCCCCTAAGAACATGCTTAATTTTCTGAAGGTATACAAAGATGTAACCAGACATGACATTTCCTATCACCAATAACTCATATTGATCAATCTCCCAACGCAATGGCAGTTACATATTTGACTCAACATTACATCAAATCCCCAACATGGGATGGCATACATAATTGACTTGAACCCAATAGTGCATACATGATCGAATATTACAATTATTACATCATAGGTCTTTACATGACTTTTACATCAAATGACAAAAATGACATTCATAACCAAGACTAAAAACCTTAATAGTGAGGTAGTAAGACCAATATAACCTTCTACAATCATCATATACTATATAGGATCTAAACCATAAGCATCTGACAGTAGCACCATGAACATCATCAAGAAGCAATGTAATATCATTAACTTGTGACCAAGTATACATCATCAACAACATAATATTTTTTTGTAGAGCTCATCTCCTTGACCTCATCAAAGTCATATAGATATTTTGCATCACAACAACATATCTTTTCATGCATCAACAAAATATGTGAGAATCAAGCATATAATCATGAAGTAAGATAGGGAAACGTAGCATCATCATCAATATGTAACTAAATATGCCATGTCTCCAAGTATCATCCAATAGATGTAGCAATAGTATATTAATAACCATATATTCATGAAGCCTGCAGAAACATCATTCTCTCGGCCCAAATTCTTCATTCAAGAAGAAATACTACTTCATTATTATTAGTTGTAAGTAATCATCCATAAGATCTCTTTCTGTAATTCATCATCATAAACTACTCATCCTTGTGATACCATATCATCAAGATCATCATGCTTAGAGCCACACTCTTCTAGAAACATACCATTTGCAATATAACAATCCCGTGTAACAAGTGTAAGTACCAAGAACAACACCATAGGCTTCATCAATGATAACAGAATCATCATAAAATAATCATAGCATGAGATAAAAATATCTACATGTTCTTTCCACAAAGAAGAACAATAGTCCTCAATCATATCATCACGAGAGAGTCTTCTATCATCATAAATATGATCATTGGATCAAAAAATATATAAGCATGATCCATAATTTTACCAAAAGAAACTCATGCATTATGACAACAACATAGCATCATTCAAAAACTTCAGTAACAAGAGTATCTTTAGCAATATCACAAATGATAAGAATCACTATGTACCAAGGAATTATCAAGCAAACATAATGCCAACAATGCATTATTAGAAGCATTGCAAATGGTCCCCTTGAACCTGTGCTAACTGTTTATTGTCAAGTCTAATCATATAAACTCATCCAATAATAAGGACATCAAACCATCAATTAGAGATCCATCAAAGCATCAACAACTCATAAAAGCCAAAACCACATCTAAATAACATTAGTCAGACTGTAATCAATCAATATCAGAACCAGAAAGCCAAATAAGAGCTAATTAAAGTATATAAGAACTTTTCCCTGAGCCTATCCCACCATTTCTTCATCATAGAGAAACATACACGACTGTCTAAATCATAACTTACATATATACAAGATTGTCCTTCATTCATAATATCCACATATACAAAGTAAAATGCTGAAAATTCGTAACCACAACTTCCATGAGCCTGTACTGTCTATACCTATTCATTATTACTACATCAGATGCACTGTTAGTACTGTAAGAAACATGAATATCAAAACAACCATGGGAGTCGTCATCAAGGCAACATATGTATTACTCCCCCTAAGAGTACACATCATTGATCCTGAGGACCTAATAGTCATCTCCTGCTCTTATGAGGTCATGTACTTCACATCACTTATGTATTCACTATTATTAGTATTCTTTTAAGAATAATGGAATACAATGGGCATCATCTTCTTTTACTCTAAGTCTGAATCCTCCTCAAATCTGCGAGAATTTAGTTCTTTAAGCACATAGAATTTGTATGGGTTTCTATGTCCTCTTTCTATGACATTTCCAAATTCTTCATCTATAAATTTACATTTGTTTGATGTAAATACAATTACATTTCCTTTATCTACCATTTGACCCACACTTATAATATCCCTCTTTAGCCCTTGAACTAATAAAGTATTAGTTGCTCCTTTATTTTTATTAATTCAGGCTCTACCTTTTCCCATAACTTTTACTAGAGCATTATTTCCAAGAATAACCTTACCATATTGATTTTTCTCAAGAGATTTAGTCTTACTCTTATCTCCATTCGTATGATAAGAGCATCCACTATCTATGTACCATTCATCATCTTCTTCAAATGAGTAGAGAGCAAGACCACACCTTATATTTTCTTCTTATTTCTTCTTGATATGAGAAATTTTGGTGGATCCATCAATATTCTTATTGGATTGCTTGTCATGTTGTCTGAGGCAATCCATACATTTGTTTATACATTCTTTTGATACATGCCCAAACTTGTTACAAGCATAACATCTTATAAGAGAAGAGGAATCATAATATTTATCTTTCAAATTCCCTCTATTGCAATCAATAACTTTGTGACCAAATATATATCATGCAAAACAATTTCCCTTAAATAAGGATGAGTACCTACAAGCTGACAATCTTTCTGTGAAGTTTTTATTTTCTTGTGATTGAAACAATCTAATTCTACAATTGGATGCAATATGTCCATAATTATGACATATAAAACATTCAACATTATTGATCAGAGGAGAGAATCGATTAACATTTCTATAGTTAGGAGTAAATAATTTTCTTTGAAGATTCACTTACCTTGGTTGTTGATCAGGTCGAGTTCTTATCTCTTTGTTGAACATTTTAGGTTTTGCATTGTTACCCTTTAATTTTTTTGCATCAACTTGTGAACTAGATTCACCTTCAACAATTTCATAAAAAGCAATATCATATTTGATGTCAAGAGACCTTTGACTACTAAGAATATTATCCAAAATCCTAGTACTATCTTGAAATCTCAGATGTTTATCCTTTTCTTCTAATTTACCTTTTAAAATTTTTACCTCAGCCTCCATTCTTTGATATTGCTTTTCCTTTTCTAGATACTACTTATTCATACTTTCTTCAAGCCTTGTTCCTTCTTCCACTTACTCATTTAATTTGAGAATATATTCTTTCAAGCCATTTTATTGTTCTTCAAATACTTGAAGTAGTTCTTCATTTAGCTTACTTGATTTTTCAAAATATGTTCTTAGAGAGACAATCTCAACTTTGAGACCTTCATATTATTGTTTAGATTCCACAACAACATTTACTAATTTAATATGATCCTTTTTATCATATGCTTGCAACTTATACTTAATATTAACAATCTTTTTCAAAGCAAGATCAGTTTTTTTTCTAAGATAAAATTTCTTCTAACATGTCTTCTTCTAAATCAACAACTCCATCTGACATAAAAAATGTTGCTTTGTTATCATGTTCATTTTTGACACATTGTTAGGGATAGGATTACCTGGTAGTTCGCCTGATGAGGAATCCTAATTTTGGATTTATTCATGGATTTCTTGTAGCTTATCCCACACTTTCTTTCCAGTTGTATAATGCATAAACGTATTTGATGTTGAATCAGGTATGCTATAGAAGATGTCACTCAAATCCTTACTGTTATTTTGCACTTCCTCGTCTGATGGAGAAATATTAATGTAGCCAGTGCATACTACATACAAAAAAGCAAGGTTCATTATATTAGAATTCATCTTTTCTTTTCATTGTTGATAATTATCTCTTCTTAGCACAGATGCATCTACATTATCCCTTGTTTATGACTTCCCTTGATCTTCTACTTATAGAGGAATCATTTTTTAATCTATTTTCTCTTTAAAGTGCTTATTTTCACTTTTACCCATGAGTGCAAGTTTAGTTGTTTCACTGTCATCATCACTATCATTATTGCATAGACAAGGAAATGGAACATAGTTAGAACAAAATCCCATACCTGATAATTCTTTATTATCTTCTTCTTCATTCTTAATAAATAGAAAAGCGGGGTTCCCCCAAACTTGAATATTGCTGACATCTATAATTGTCACTGCATTTGATATATCACTGTGATAGTTTTTGGAATCCCTCCTACGAGATATCTTCTTCATCATCTTGACGGATCTCCTTCAAGCGATCAAGCTTCTTCTGAAGGACCTGCATTGATTCCAATTGTTGGGAAAATATCTTGGGGGGGGGGGGGGGGGGGTTAATCAGTATTTTAAAACTCAAAATTTAGTTTTCTTATTCAAATTTATGTGCACGACTATACCAAAGTAAACCTACATATGTATGAGAATGTTATGTAGACAACTAGTGTATATCTAGTTAACTTACTTTTTAGTTAATTCATCATCTTTTTAACTTGAACCAATGTATCAATACTTCAATGGGAATTAATTAAACAATAAACATGTGTAGTAAGAACAAAATAAACCATCACACATAAGAAACACATCAAAACACATGACCACCAAGATGTTTAGGTGGAAACCTAACCTAGGAGAAAATCACCGTTGCTGTCATCTCTATATTTATATTTAATTATAAAGAAAACATCTTACAATCTTGTACTGGCATAGGCTCATATCAGCACGCAGACCCCACCTGCAGAAGGCTACAACCTTCTCTAGTTCTCCAGCACCCACTGGAAGGGAGCTCCAACCCCTTGATCTCATTTACCTACACCCATCGGAAGGGAGCTCTAACCCCTAATCGGATTTACTAGCTACCACTGGAAGGAAGCTTCGACTTCCTCATTGAAGGCTCCATCCCTCAACACCTCTATGGACAACGTTTCATAATTTTCATACTGGATCCACATGAACCAAAACATCAAATCTATAGGCCACATTTCATCAAATTTTCAGACTGGACCCACTACCATCATTTAAGCTCAATATCAAATAAAACTGAGAAAAATCATCATAAAAAATCAATGTACCAAATGAGACCCAAATCAATCTCAAATAACCAAGTAGTTAGATCACTGTAAATCCATTCACCAAAATAAAAATCTACATACTTCTCCACCACCGGGAGCCCAAGTATCATATACACCTCCAAAATACAAAGCTTTTAGCACTGGAAGAAAAGCACCAACACCTAGCAAGATTAGGTGATTATGTCACTAAAAACCTTGATCAACCATATATACCAATATATATTCTATTGTTCTTAAGAATATCCACCTATAAACGCGCTTTCCATGAAGCATACTAGTGTACAAATCTCAAAACATTGTACCCTAAAACTGAATCACTAGCATACTGAAATACTCACTAAATTACCTACAAAACCAATCACAGATCTATGAACCACATACATATAGCAACATCATTACTATTCAAAAAATCATTCCACAGATCATTCAACCTCAACCATTACTGTTAAACCCATATCATTATGAAATACTTCATTTGCAAACAACAGAAAACACAACAAGACTGATCAAGTTGATCATATTCAACAAAACCCTAACATATGTACGCAACCCTTACATAACACTTCAGTGTATTTATGTGCCTTTCATATTTGATACCCGCATGTAGATCTATCCATACTATAGAATCAATACACTACTACTCGGAATCTAATCCACATATGTACACATTTTTTGTTAAACAAACATGCGTACATATATGTAATTATTGACTCATTCCTTCACTGCATGATAGAAATTCAGTCAAACCCATACATAGTAACAAACACACATCAAAACATTATCATCTAAGATCAAACAAACCCATAAGAATATTATTCAATGTATAGTCATTTCAGATCTATTGTATCTAATCCATCATCATACTCCTCGATGCATACTTATTTCAGATTAAACTATTCACTAATAACTCATAACTTGCACACAAAACACTTTGACCTTCATCTCCTTATATAGGTTAGTCTTTAGCCAATGCCTTAGGTCAATTCTATAGATATGCCGATGGTATTCTTTGACGAGATTAAATATCCATTGTCATGCTCATTACTATGGGCCAATACCATGGTAAAGACCCTTGGTATTTAGAATACCATGGTGTAGAAACTGTATGTGACTTTACTTTACTATACATGCATATGTACGCGACTTTTCTTCATAGAACCAACGTATATGTATTCAAACTTCATCTTTATCAATCCTCTATCTATGAATTTCAATGCCTTTTTCCAAACTCTTTGTCACATGTGTACTAGCTTGTAAAATCATCATGTTATCATCATGTTGACAATCTTCATCAAGTCAGTTGTCATCAAGGACAACTCGTCAAGTAGGTTGCCATAAAGGACAACACATTTGTCATAATGCCAAAATTATCTTCATATATATATTTGTGCATCATTTTCACTCTTCAATAATGCATACTAATCCATATATTATGTGTTTGAGCCTTCATGTATAAGAGGACTTAGACTTTATACATAACTTTGATATCTTGCACATGGGTTATGGTAAAATTATATCAGGTTGGATTAGTATTCGAGAAGACTCCTTTTATGATATATAATTTGAATGTTTGATGGATTGTTGAATCATTGGTCCACTATAATAATTGTATTGTATACATAGTGAACCATGTTATAACCTTGAACGTGTAATGGCTTATTGAATCACTAATTTCTTGTAATGGCGTGAATCCTAGTTATTGTAATTGGATTTCTTATTGAAGTTATTTATATATCCATGGGTGGAAACCTGTACTATATCTTATTTTCTTGTTCATTGGACAGAAAATCCCATAGAAATTTGTTGATTGATGATCTTATTTCTATTGAACAAATTTTAAATGCACACGAATAAGAGTGAGCTTGAGAGCTTGAGAATGGTTTTACTTTCTATTGCTAAGAGACTTGTCCTCTAAGGGAACTAACCAATCATGATGAGGTTAAGCACCAACAATAGTATGAAGAGATTTGTCCTAAACAATGTCTCTTAACATTAACTATGAGGTTGGCCTAGAGAATTAAGGTTTTGAGAATTATGAGAAGTTTTATGAGAGTGAAAAACTAAATGTGTGTAAGAAACCTTGAGAAAAAACCCTAGAAGGGACATATTTGCATATAGTGTTTTTAAGTGAAAAAGTCCAAAACATCCACAACATTGCTCACTACACTTACATTCATACATAAATATTCCTTGGTGCTCTCTTAATAGAATCACCCCCTTGAGTAGCCCTATAAAAAACACACAAGGTGACCAAATCCAATGGAAAATTGAGTTACCTATCCTCTTTCATAGTAGATTTTATTTTACCTCACCTCCCGGTAATTTTATTTAACCCTTATCAATGTCAAGCATGAAAACTGGCCTAACAGATTGAAAGTTTGCTTCCTAAGCATGAGTGTGAAATCAAAATAGTGGAGTTGATTGATAATGAATTCAACTACTTTCTTTGACTGTTGTCATGTTATCCTTTTTGGTTTTGATTTCCAAAAATTAATGTCTATATCGTGAAGCCTATAGAGAAATTTTAGAATTAGGTTACTAGTTTTAAGTTTAGACCCTTTACCTTCACTCATTGTGCTTACAGTTCACAAGTTCTACGAGCCACATTAACATAGGACACCTTGATACCCATTAATTTTTCCAAACACATGCATAACACTTGGAATGCAATAGCAACTCTAAGGTCCAATATCACACACATCATCTCTGGACCGTCTATCCCTATATTCCACTATGCCACTCAAGTCATATATACTTAGGCAACTTTGGGGTGGGGCAACAATGCCAAAGGAAACTTTCCATGAGATCAGCCATCCCTTGTTAGTTATTAATGAAGGCCTTTTTCTATGCATTCATTAATTTATTTTTATTTTCTCCCTTTTTTAATTGAATTAGTCTTGGTTTCACTACTCCTATTTGAAAGAGAGGACAAACAATGTTCTTTGATGATTGGCATACTAATTTCATGTTTTATATCTAAGTTGTAAGTTTGTAGGACAAATACATGAATGATGAACCCTAATAGAATCATATTAAGTTGTTGGATCAAAATAAAAATCCATGAATGGTAGACCCCAATGAATACATAATGAGTTGCTGAGTAGATCTAGGAAAATAAATTGGCAAAGTGTTTACGTGTTAGATGCATCCTAATTTGTTTTGTCTCAACTTGATTATTCATTCAAGGATTATTGCTAATTTTCTCTAAGAATTAGAGGTTATTATTTGGGAGATTATATTTTATATAAATATGTGTAAGTTAATGATCCACGTGGATCATTAAAAATGTGCCCCACATACCTTCTTCTTTTGAATAAAAATGTGCCCCACATACCTTTCCAAAACATGACTTTCACCTTTTTAAACTTGGCCACTTTGGAGACTTGAAATTTGAACTTATCTTTATCTTTTTGAACAGTGAAACTTCTTCCTTTTGGAAACTTGAGATTGTAACCAGGAAGCACATATGAACTTTCATAAAAATGTATTGCAAAGAGTTGCTTATCATAACTCATCCTATGCCGAATTTTATGCGTGAAATGAGGATGGACCTTGAAACCCTAATGACCTAATGAAGACATCAGATGGAGTGAAATGGGAATGATGATGAATAATATGATGAAGAAATTCTCTTTATTATGATTCACTCATCTGAGTGGTGTAAGATACCGCCATGTGAGATTTTTTAAGCGAATAGGGACATTCCTAGATAAACTAACTAGTGACCAAATTTTACTCTGAAAACCCATTGACATGATAAAAGTTGACCTTGAGACCCCTAACAAACTTGGTAAATGCATATTTAATCTCTGGTGACAGGTAGAAAAGACTGATACTAACATTGGCTCCATTTGGGGATGGCAGCTCCTTGGAGGCGTCAAGAACACCATAGACCATGTAGCCTTCTTTATTGGGCAATGGAGTCAAAATGAAGAAAACTAAACTGAAACTGAAAATTGACTGACTATTTGACATGACATGCCTATAAAAGTAAAATAAAAGCAGTAGATGATCAAATAAGCCTTATGGCCTTCTCTTCGGGCTTCAAACTCCTATGGTAGCCACTTGGACACTTGAACATAAAAAATAAACTGGTATATACAATGGTGGTGAGAATTTGCAGAAATTTCCTCAAGTATGATAGTGCTTGAGAATCCTACCATTGATCGCTCCTCCTAAATAATCTTATCCATCCAATTCCTCCAATAGAAAAGCATTCTTTCCTCTGAAAGCTGAAAATTTGTATCATCCTTTTCATAAATTTTCAAACTTGCCATGTTTTCATTTTTCTTCATTCCTTACATCCCAACAAAGAACCACATCTCCTAGGTTGAAATTATCTTCTTTTGTCTTGCGATCATAAATATTTTTGATTCTTTCCAGAAGTTTAGAAGTTTTTTGAAAAACTTCCTCCCTAGTTTGTTGTAAATGGATCATCTGATTTATCCTTCACTGCATATCATTTGTTTTGTCATCCATTTCCTGCAAAATTTTCATGACTGAGACAACAAGAGATAAAGGAAAAACATTGTACATCAATTGAAAAGGATACATACCTATGGATTTATTGGTACTGACTCTGTCTGTCTATAAACCATTAATGAGATTTTTGTGCGAGTTCTTCTTATTGACTTCTAAAACTTTCTTGATGATGTTGATCAAAGATTTGTTGGACGATTTGGCTAGACCATTCCCTTGTGGATGCTAAGGAGTGGAATGCCCCAATACAATATGAGACTTTGCACAAAACTCCACCATCTTCTTTGACTTGAAAGAGGCAACATTATCTATGATTATATTCTGTGGGTAGCCAAATATAGACAAGATATTAGGTTCAATAAACTAAATGATAACAAAATTAGTAGCTTTCCTGGTTGGGATTACTTCAATCCATTTTGTAAAACAGTTCGTGGCTGTCAGGATCCATTTGTGTTGTGATGATGATGAAGGATGGATCTCACCAATGAAATCAAGACCCCATTGCTGGAAAGGAGCTATGATTGAAATGGGTTGCAAGGATAATGGAAAAAGTTTTCTTTTTCCTTGGAAAATCTGACATTCATGACAACTCATCACTATTTTATGCACATCAAAAAAAAGAGTAGGCCAATAAAAAACGTCTCTCAAAATTTTGTTTGTTGTAGTCTTCTAGAAGTGATGGCCACCATAGTCTCCTTTATAAAAATCTCTCATTACATCGTTTGCTTCATTTTCTACCAAACAATTCAGCAATACATCACCGGGGTATTTCCAAAACAAAACACCATCAAGAATACAATATTTTGAAGCTTTCCATTTTAAAGATATAGTTTTACCTTTGGGTACTTCCGGTGGAGGATTTAAATGATGCAACACATAAACAATGTCAAAATACAATGGAGATGAAATGAACATGTTGGACACCTGTAACTGTGATTTTTCTTCTTCTTCTTTAGAAAGTGCAGCAATGAAAATGATATCTAATGCACGAAAATTAGATCTAGCCATGAGGTTAGCTAAACCTTGTCCCTTGATGAGCTTTGTGGGATTTATCTCCAAATCATACTCTAGCATCACTGCGATCCATTTCCCCTACCTGCCTTCTAGATTTGTCTCCATAATAATTTCGTTTACAACTGTTATGGAACATAAGCAATGGTATGAGAATGCAGAATATAAACTCGAAAATATTTGAGACCTTTCACCAATGCTAAAGATTACTTCTCAATTATGTTTTATTTCATTATTGCATCCCTTATTGTTCAACTGAAAAATGTTATAAGTTGTTCATTTTTCTGATCTTTATTTTGCATTAGGGCAGTTGCTAAGGTATGCTCAAAGTCGAATGAAAATATGATGAAATTTGAAGTATAATATGGACTAATCATAGTGGGAGTAGTAGATAATGCAAATTTGA
The DNA here is from genome assembly GCA_000404065.3 of Pinus taeda. Lineage (NCBI taxonomy): Eukaryota > Viridiplantae > Streptophyta > Pinopsida > Pinales > Pinaceae > Pinus > Pinus taeda. Next base: position 39,485 of record APFE030959685.1, read on the forward strand.
CTATATGGAAAGATTTATTAGAATCTAAAGACCATTTTACCTCGTTTTTTCTTTTAGCATGTCTGTCATCTCTTTCAAATGTTTAGTGAGGTTGGGGATGAATAGTCTCAAAAAACTGATTTTCCCATTAAAATACTAAATTTCTTTTTTGTTCCTTGGGAAATCTAATTGTTGAATGGCTTGAACTCTTGCAGGGTCAATAAGAATTCCATCCTTGGAGATAATATGTCCCAACATCTTACCCTCTTCCATGGCAAATACACTCTTCTTCAGATTAAGTGATATACCAATTTTTTTGCATTTATGAAAGACAATTCTTAAATGATGTAAATGGTCTTCATCAGATTTAGAAAAAACTGTGAGATCATCTAAATAAATAACCAAAAATACATCCTTTTCATTGGTGAAATATATGTCATAGCCCTCTGGAAAGCCGCTCCTGCATTCTTTAATCCAAATGGCATATTGGTGTACATGAATCTACCCCATGGTGTTATGAAGATTGTTTTCAGTTAATCATCCTTATGCACCAAAATTTGATTGTACTCGAAATATCCATTAAGCAATGACATCTTGGAAGACCCAACTACCCTGTAAAGAATATGTTCCATATTTGGCAGGGGATAATTGTCCTTCAAGGACACTTTGTTTAAATTTCTGAAATCAATCCAAACACAAATCTCCCTAGTATTCTTTCTTACTGACACTAGATTTGACATCCATTCAGAAAATTGAATAGGAACTATGATACTAGAGTTATAAATCCTATTTGCCTCTTTTTCAATTGATGGCGGTAGCTTGGGATTAATCCTCCTTAGTTTCTGGCGAAATGGCTTTTGATTAGGCATGACCGGAATAGTGTGCTAAATGATATTCTTGTCATAGACCTTCAAATCTAAATAGTTCCAAGCAAATACATCATAAAATTTTGTCATTAAAGTTATGTAATTACTTTTCATATCGAGAGATAAGGACTTTGACAATTTGACCATCTTAGGCTTGTCAGTTGCACCAATGTTCACATCCTCAACTCCTTTCTTCATGGGAACCATGGTGGGCTTTGTTTCATCATCGTCTCGATCAAAAACCTCTTCCAAAGGTACAAGACCTCTTGGAATGTTATTGTCCTTCAGCTGCAATATTTCAATCTCAGTTTCTTCCATTTCTGGATCATTCACGTTAGATGCATCATCAATGAGGGAATTCTGGAATTTGCCTTCTATATGCAGAAAATTATTGATTTGTTTGTCATCCAAAAACGCCTACCAAAATATCATATTATTAGGAACAACTGGGCGATGTTTAACATGAATTGAATACTTTTGTTTGGAGTGAATGGGAATCTTCACCATACTAGATGCAGTACCAAGAGAATGAGCTATAACATTTCGAGTTCTAGGAAAAAGAGGAAAATTATATTTTGAAGTTTTTTTGAGGATATCAAGGACAACATTGTGATAATCTCTCATTCTTGGATGGTTGGCCTGGTATTCCCATTTCACTTGTTTTATTACCAACTTGGAATTGCCATAAATAGAAATTTTGTTTTCTCCCACATTTTTCATAATTTTGACACCAGCTATCAATGATTCATATTCCACCTCATTGTTTGAGAAATCAAAAGATAACTTATAAGAACTGATTTTTACATTGCGCGGAATTTTACATGAATGATGCAATGGACCATGAATCTAGACACCAGTCCCAACTCCTTCTTTTATCAATGCACCATCAAACTCCATGGTCCAAAGACCATTTTCTTCATTTGGAAAAAGAACTTCTGAAGGCTGAACTGTTTGATCTTTTGGAGGATGACTCGCTGTCTCAACACACTCTGTTTTCTGTACTAACTCAAAAATCCTTTCAAGAGAATTTATTGGCTGCAAACATTCTTCATTCTTCTCTTTTCCTTCAGCAATCATGACTTTCTGCACTGTTGGCTTATTGGGGCTTGACCCAGGTTCAGAGTTAATTAGCCAAGAAAATCCTTTTACTACTGGCCCTTTCGGTAACAGTCCACGGAGTGTGGATTGAGGTCTCACACGAAGTAGTATGGGGTGGGTGCTAGAACTAGGTTTCCGCACCCTTGAGATGTCTGAGGTGTTGAATCTGTCCAACTGTTAGTCCCTTTGTGCAGGTTACTTTGTGCACTTCCCTAGCCTTCAAACCCTGATATATTCACCTTCGCATAGCCCTAATCAGGGTTGTGGGGCTTCCGCACTGATGGAGCAGTGATTTGCACCTTTTCCCTATGTCACACTCGAGATCTTACTTATCTTCTTACACCAGTTAGTTATCTTTGTATAAGTGGATGCCTTGTATTATATTTACTTATTCAGCACATTCATATGAGTTCGCACAGTAAGTAAATAGTAAACTTGCAATTCATACCCAATAATACATAAAATAGGAAAATATACAAAAAAATATGGTAAAACTTCTCTTTATTAATTCTTCCCACGGTTACAGACTCGACCTGCCCCACGCACTCAGCTGTAGGGGTCCGCGCACTTAGCGGCAAACTACTAGGCCTTTGCGCACTCAGTTGCAGAGTCTTCTCCTACTCTACAACCCAAAGACGTGATCTACACTTGAATCAATGCTTCATCAATCCCTTAGACTCATCATGCTTCTTTAGATAGATGTTCTTTCTACACTTAGAGCCTCATTTTATTTATACAATCCCATGGTCCACGAACCATGGCTAGATCTTTCAAACTGAAATTACATTATAAAACCAAGGGTAGACAACCATATGACTGTATTATGACTTCACACTTTGCGCCCACAAATCATGGAGTCTTTACAATGGACTTGGTCAAAACTTGGGCTTTAAGCCCAAAACATGCCTTGGGGGGCATTCCATGCCCAACAGGCCCTCAACACGAACATCATGATGTGCCCTCGCTTCATTCTATCAGTTTTGATATCTTCACACAAAGTCCTTCCAACACTGCTCGAATAGTTGCAAGGTCAGCATCGCACTAAGCGGTTGCCTGTTGAATCTCCTGTACACATTGTTTTGAGACCGCACTGTTAGAACTACTTCCCTAGACCTGTTCCTGCGTCCCCTGCATTTGCGTGAGCTTGCCTTCAATTTTTTCTGTAATGATGAAGGCCTCATCGAGCCAAGGCTGAACGCACACCTTCAAGACTGCTTCTCTGTGTCGTGCTGGGTCCACTTTCTCTTTCAATGCTTTGGCCTGCTGCATCTACGTGAGCCTCTGGGTAAGGGTCACCGACTGTGCAGTCCCTTTGATGTTGTCATACTACTGCTAGATCTCATGCACTTCTATCTTTAAGTGTTGGATGTTAGGGTCCTCCTGTAGATTGGTGAGGACCTTGAATGACTCTTCCAACATCCTGGTGCAGGCCCTTACTACACTGCTGATATCTTCCATCCCTGATGTAATAGTGCTGGTACACTGTTCTCTTACTTCCAAAGGGGTGGACGGATGTGCCTTCAATCGCAGCTTTGCGATATGAAGGTATAGCTCTAGCTAAACCTTGGTCATTTATTATCACATCTCGTGCACCCCTGCTGATAATCTGTGGATGCACGCCTCTGTTGGTGCGTCTACTGAGATGTCCAGCTTAGGGATCATCTAATAGGCTTTTCCAGTACCTGTACCATCTGCTTATTCTCTAACACCACTTCGTTATGCTGCAAGCTCAACTGCTCCATGTTGATCTTTTTCTTGCTCAACACTTGCAACATGCGACTCTCCCTAGCCTATAGTTATGCAGTAATCCCATCGTGCAGCACATAGAGCATCTCCCACGAGAGCGTAGCCATGTTGATCCCTATCCCTTTTAATGCACTAATTGTAGGCCTGCCGATCTCATTTTTTGTAACCAGTGCCCCCTCTAGTAGCACTATGATGTTGGTTGTTTGAGCATGTAGCATTTGCTCGGTTGCAGATGTCCCTACTACGAGGCTAGTCGAAAGGATACCATCTTGAGGAGTGCGCACCTAGAACTCCTAAATCTGTGCTCTCAGGCCCCCCAACACAATCTAATTCTCCTCCACGAAGATCTGGAGGGCCTCTATGGTGACGTCATGCACTGTTTCGCCTATGTCATGTAGATCATCCTCAGTAAGAGTGATTGGGTCAATCAACAACTTGGATGCTTTCACCTTTTTACATGGCCTTGTCTTCTCACTTGAGAGCTGGCACTTTAGTAGTCTTGACATTGTTTGTGGGTTCGCAGCGTCCTCTTCTTCCTCTGTCTCCATCTCTTTCTGCTACTGATCCGAATTGGATCCATAAAAGACTGTCAAAGAACCATGACTGTATCAGGTTGGGACAAATCTCAACGAATTTAGAACCGTGATAAAAAACACCCCTGAACCAGTGGTAATGGCAGCCAACGTGGAACGACGAGGACCTCGGTCAAAGCGTGCTGACCGAGGCCCATAGAGATTGTGCAGGAGGTCAAAATAGCCCTTGGGAGCCCCAGATCGGGAAAAGGAGGTGGATTTTGATGCACGATGCATAGCTGGGAAAATAGGGCCAAAGTGGGGGAAGCTCGAGCACACGGACACATGGCGAACCGAAGAACTGTGGGTGAAAAAGGAAAAAGTGCTAAACGTACAAAGGCGGGACCCGCGCTTTGGAAACTGGGGGTATTGATTGGCGCACCCTCAAACGGTAAGCGATTTTGGATGGAAGCAGAGCGATCCCACTCAATGATCGACGCGTGGTAAGCGGAGGTGAGAGAAAACCATTGTTGATTACGTGTTATCGGTCGAGCAAGTCAACTGTGCAAGACGTGCATATGGCGTCAGATTTGGAGGCCCCAGATCGGATCGCTGAGATCAAGCCCGATGGAGGAAGTGCAATCAACGAAGGAATACGCTGCAATTTGTAAAGATTTGGAATCCGTTTGACCACCACGATGGAGGAATGACGTCATCCACGATGAAACTAGAGAAATCAATCGACCGAGCAGGCTGGCACTTTTTAGAAGAGGACAAGTGGCCACTTGCTGAGCGTTATGCTGACGCCGAACAAGGAACTCCAAGTGCAGCTGCAGAAGGTGAATCGACAAAGGCGGAAGAGGAACCAAATAGGCATGGGTTGGAATGACTAAAAAGCCACGAACAGATACCGAATACACATAAAAAGTTGGAGAGATGAAGAAAGACCATAATCTCGAGAGAAGGACGGAATAAACAAAGAAAGAAGACAATGAAGCAAAAGAAAAAAGAGACAGAGGGCCGAGCTAACCAGTGGCAGCGTCGAGCACTAGAGCTTGAGAGATTCAAGCCATCCCATAGAGGAATCTGTCCGGATTGAGCACCACATTTGGCTCTTTCCACTGTAGACCAGAAGGGCGCAGAGCTGGTAGGAAGAAGAAGGAGTCTGTGTACTCCAGTGACTTGGGGAATCCAATAACCACCGTGCCAAGCAAAACTACTTCAGGAGAACTCGGATTGAATCCCTGCATTGTAATTCTCTGCTTAAAGGCACAATAAAACAAGGCCACCACTGAGAGCTAGACCAAAGATGTAGCCCTGGAGAATAGGGTGAACTACTTATTGAAATTCTTGTGTATTTGTGTTTTCTTACTGTATTTCTCTACTGTCTTTCCATTTTATTGTCTGTGTATTGGCAATCTGATCGATCTGTTTCTTCAATAACACATAACACACACCAGCACATGAGTCTGTAATACCTTTAAACAATAAATCTTTAACTGATGTTACTCATAGGGTGAATATCAGATCAAGTGGTATCAGAGTTTTAGGCTGTAAGGTTAGACAAGCTTGTGTTGGTTTAGGTGTGAATGCTCACAAGATCAAAGCTCAAATTAGGAGAAGGAGAGTTGGTTGAAACTAATCCTGAAATTGGTAGATTCTATTCTCAGAAGACAATGTCAGAGGAAGGTTCTATGGGGCCAGACCCTCAATTCCTAGAGATTTTCCTAGCTATCAAGTCTATGGTAGAGGAAATGTATAGGGACTTTAGAAAGCACAAGGATGAAGATTCATCAGATTCTAAACAAGATAAAGAAGAAGATGAGTCTCATTCCCATGACCACTCAAAAGGAAAAGGGAAAGAGGAAAGCTTTCTCACACCTCCTAATAGCCCTGTGCATAATAAGAAAGAATCTTTGATTAAGCTAGATGTTAAATTTGATTTTCCTGTATATTATGGAGAGCTAAATGTTGAAAAGTTGGAAAATTGGATTAGAAAAATTGATGTGTATTGCAGAGTGAAAAACATCAACTCAGAAAAGAGTAAAATTCAGTTGGCAAGCCTACGCCTAGGAGGCATTGCCTTGGTTTAGTGGGAAGGTAGAACCCAAGCTGATATGGAGAAACATGGTAAGACCATCTCTTTCTGGAGTGAATTTGTTTCTGCAATCAAAAATTAGTTCTATCCATTGGCCTACATGCAACAAGCCATGATGAGTTGGAAAACTCTTCGGTAGTTGAAAGGGAAAAGTGTGCAAGAGTATACTCAAGAGTTCAGAAAGAGAGTGTTGATGTTGGGCATCACATTAGACTCACCAGAGACTCTTTTGAAGTACATTTGTGGTCTACACAGCTACATGAGGCATACCATCCTCATGTTTAATCTCACTAGTATAGATGAGGTATTTGTACAAGCTACTCATCTAGAAGGAGGAAAGAATGGAAATCCAGAAGTTGGGGGACCATCCCAACCCACTGTAAGCAAGAGCAAGGAGAAAAGAAAGCAGAAGTGGAAAGCAAGGAAGGCTAACACTGCACAGAAAGGCAAAGCTTCATGCACTTACTGTAAGAAGGAGGGGAATGATGATGAGCACTGTTGGATTTTGCATCTAGAGCTGAGACTTAAGAAGTCCGAGGGCAAGAAGAAGAAGACTACTGCAGCTATTCAGAAAGATTTGGGGTTAGACTCAGGAGATGAAACAATCATTGTAGCCACATGTATAAAAGGTAAGAATTCTAAAGCATCTACTAGTAATTCTGATCAAACTATTATTGATGAAGAAAATGAGAGAAAAAGGCATGAGCTTTTCCATATTTGAGTTATTTCCAAACATTAAAAGATTGATACTTTGTTTGATAGTGGCTCACAAGTAAATTTGATTTCTGAAGCAATTGTAAATAAATTGGGATTAGCAACTACACCTCACAAGAAACCATACCCATTAGGATGGTTGAATGATAAAGCACAACAACAAGTGACTAGACAATGCAAACTCAAGTTTTATTTTGGGTTAGCATTTGTAGATGAGGTTGAGTTAGAAATAATTCCTTTGGATATATGTGGAATTGTTTTAGGAAGTCCTTACTTGTATGATATAAAGGCTATTTTCTATAGAGCTAAGAACAAGTATCTACTTGTTAAAGATGGAATCGAATCCTTTGTAAGAGCTCATAAGCTCAAGAATAATTATACTCTCATAAATTTTGTGCAGATGAAAAGAATGATAAATTCATGCAAAAAATTCTTACTAATGGTTGTAAAGGAAAAGAAACCTAATAGAACCAATGTATTTGAGGGTTGAAATGCTCAGTAGAAAGCAGATATAGAAAACATTGTTTCAGAGTATGAGTAAAGGTCTGCCACCCAAAAAGGAAATAGTACATGATATTATTTTGCAGTAAGATGTTCCATTGCCTAACATTGGGATGTACAGGTTGTCTGCTTTAGAGAATGCTGAAATCAAGAAGCAGGTGCAGGAGTTGCTCAAGAAGGGATTCATCAGGCCTAGCACATCACCATGTGGGTCACCAATTGGTGAGAAAGAAAGATGGCTCATGGAGAATGTGCATCGACTACCGAGCACTGAATAAGATAACAATAAAAAATCATTATCCCCTTCCTCGCATAGATGATATTTTAGATCCATTAAGGGAAGCTGTTTATTTCACCAAGCTGGATTTGCATAGCGGATACCATCAGGTCAAAGTTGCAGAGCAAGATGCATGGAGGACTTCTTTCAAAACAAAGTAGGGATTGTATGAGTGGCTGGTTATGCATTTTATCTTGACCAATGCTCCTGCTACTCTCATGAGATTAATGAATGAAGTACTTAGGCCTTTTCTTGATGATTTGGTTATTGTGTATCTGGATGACATTCTGATTTTTAGTAAAATGTGGGAAGAACACTTAAAGCATGTTAAGCAGATATCAGATGTTTTGAAAAGAGAAAAAATTTATGTTAAACTCTCAAAATGTGAATTTGGCAAAACATCTCTAAATTATTTGGGTCATATAGTAGGGAATGGTGAATTGAAAATAGATCCCTCTAAAGTGGCAATCATTGTAAACTGGCCTAAACCCAAGTCTGCTACAGAAGTGAGAAGCTTCTTAGGAGTAGCACAATATTGGAGGAAGTTCATTTCTAATTTTTCCTCAATTGCAACTCTCTTACATGCTTTGACAGGATTGAACAAGGTGTTTCAGTGGGAAGGAAAACATTAGAAAGCCTTCGACACCTTGAAAGAGAAGATTAGTATAGCACCTGTACTAGCACTGCCTGATCTACAAAGACCTTTTGAAATCCAAATAGATGCCAATGACTATGCCATGGGAGCAGTGTTGACACAGCACGATAAACCCATATTTTATCATTCTGAGACTTTTAATCCTGCAATAGTTAACTATCCTACATATGATAAAGAATTGTATACATTAGTTCAGAGTGTGAAAAAGTGGAAACATTACTTAATGGGCAAAGAGACAGTAATACATAATGATCATCAACCACTTCAATATCTACACTCCCAAACTAAGTTGCATCAATCAAGACATTACAAGTGGATGGGGTTTCTACAACAATTTCATTTAGTCATCAAATATAAAAAGGGAATACACAACAAGGTTGCAGACATGTTAGCTAGACCCATTATAAATGCATCTACCATACCTAGGCATAATTCTATGCTACATGAAAGCTACATAGAACAATGTGCTCAGGATATGGAATTTAAAGATGTATATGCAACTTTGAGTCAAGGCAAAAAGGTAGAAGAATTGGACTATCATGTGAGGATCGACTCTTATATCATTGTGGGAAACTCTGCATTCCACAAACAGAGAGAGTAAAGATAATTAGAGAGGCACACACTTCTCTGATATCAGGTCACTTTGGGGTAAGTAAAACAATTGCGCAGCTGCAAAGATTTTGTTATTGGCCGAAAATGAATGAGACAGTTTCTAGATATGTAAAAGGATGTACCATGTGTGCTAAGAGCAAGCCCAACAATAGAAAACTAGGCTTGTACACTCCTTTACCAGTTCCTTCTCACCCTTGGGAAAGTGTTTCCATGGATTTTGTTGGAGGACTACCTAAATCTAGGAAAGATCATGATTATCTATATGTGGTTATGGATAGGTTCAGAAAAATGTGTATTTTGATACCTTGTAATAAATAGATTACAACTGAACAAACTGCAAATTTATTCTTTGAACATGTATGGGTTCATTTTGGATTACCCACTTCTATTGTATCTGATCGAGACACTCGATTTGTGGGGAAGTTTTGGTCAAGTCTGTGGGAACTGATGGACAACCAACTAAAGAAGAGCATAGCTTTTCATCCACAAACCGATGGCCAGACAGGAGTAGTTAACAGGACAGTGATCCAGTTACTCAGGGGGTATTGCAGAAAACATCCTAATCTTTGGGATGAACACTTGTGTTATGTGCAACATGCTTACAATAAAGCCAAACACTCTTCTACACAGAGATCTCCTTTTGAGACCTGTTTTGGTTTCATACCAAGGTCACCTTTGGATTTTGTCTTTGGTAAAGATGCCATGGTTGATGGACACAGTGATGTGGACAACGCAACTAGGTTCATTGAACAGATCCAGGAGATCCACCAGGCAGTATAGCAACAATTGGAAAAGAGCTAAGCCAAATACAAGGTTAGGCATGATAAGCATCAGATGGAGCATATTTTTCAACTTGGAGACCAGGTCTAGCTGTATATCAGCAAGGACAGTATGCAAGGTGAAGGTAAAAAGCTAAATCCTATCAGGTATGGACCTTTTAGGATACTTGAGAAGATTGGTGAAAATGCTTTTCACCTTTATCTACTAGCTTACATGCACATCTACTCGATCATAAATGCAGATTGCTTGAGATTTTTTGAACCTTCAATGATTGAGGATCCTGAAGAGCAAAGTCAATTGCCTTCTATTGATGACCTGCTACTTGAATATATTAATGAATTGCAGGAAGACATAGTCTTGGATAGAAAGGTAAGGATGACGCATAGGGGAGATGTTGAGTACCTCAGAATTGGACTCAATTCGAAGCCGAGTAGTGCAAAGTGGATTGAGATTAGACAAGTGAGACAGTAGTATCCTCACTTAGTCGATGCTTGAAAGAAAACCAACTTTTGGTGGTCCAAAAGCTTTTTTAGTGGGAAGGCTGTGATCAAAATTGGATCCATAAAAGACTGTCAAAGAACCATGACTGTATCAGGTCAGGACCATTTGTCATGACTGAAATACAGTAAGCAAACACAAAGACACAAAGACTCATGTGTTGGTGTGTGTGAAAAAACACCCATGAACCAGTAGCAATGGCAGCCAGCATGGAACTACGAGAACCTCGGTCAAAGCACACTGACTGAGGCCCATGGAGACTGTGCAGGAGGTTAAAATAGCCCCTGGGAGCCCCAGATCGGGAAAAGGAGGTGCATTTTGATACACGATTAGTGCTTAGCACTAATCGCTCAATGCAGGCGAACAAGGCCAAAGTGGAGGAAGCCCGAGCACACAGACACATGGCGAACCGGAGAACCACGGGTGGAAAAGGCAAAAGTGCTAAATGTACAAAGGAGGGACCCATACTTTGGAAACTGGCAGTATTGATCGGGGTGCCCTCAAACGGTAAGCGGTTTTGGATGGAAGCGGAGTGATCCCACTCAACGATCGATGAATGGCAAACAGAGGTGAGAGAAAACCGCCGTTGATCATGCGTTATCAGTCGAGAAAGTCAATCACACGAGACGTGCGTATGGTGTCAGATTTGGAGGCCCCAGATCAGAAGGCTAAGATCAACCTCGATGGAGTAAGTGGAATCGACGAAGGCATACACTGCGATTTGTAAAGATTTGGAATCCATTTGACCGCCAAGGTGGAGGAAAGACGTCATCCATGATGGAACTGGAGAAATTAACCAATGGAGTAGGTTGGCACTGTTTACAAGAGGACAAGTGGCCACTCCTTGAGCGTTATGTTGACGCCGAACAGGGAACTCCAAGCGCAGTTGTAGAAGGTGAATCGACAGAGGTGGAAGAGGAACCAAACAGGCATGGGTTCAAATGACTAAAAAGCCATGAACATATACAAAATACACAGAAAAAGTTGGAGAGACGAAGAAAGACCAGAATCTCGAGAGGAGGACGAAATACATAGAGAAAGAAGACAGTGAAGCAAAAGTAGAAAGAGACAGAGGGCCGAGCTGACCAGTGGCAGCGTCGAGCACCAGAGCTTGAGAGATTCAAGCCATCCCATAGAGGAATCTATCCCAACTGAGCACCACATTTGGCTCTTTCGACTGTAGACTAGAAGGTCACAGAGTTGGTAGGAAGAAGAAGAGTCTGTATACTCGAGTGGTTTGGGGAATCTAAGAACCACCCTGCCAAGCAAAACTGCTTCAGGAGAACTCGCATTGAGTCCCTACATTGTAATTCTTTGCTTAAAGTCACAATAAAACAAGGCCACCACTGAGAGTTGGACCGGAGACATATCCCTAGAGAATAGGGTGAACCCCTTATTAAAATTCTTGTGTCTTTGTGTTTTCTTACTGTATTTGTCTATTGTCTTTCCATTTTATTGTTTGTGTATTAGCAATATAATCGATCCGTTGCTTCAATAACACAAAACGCACACCAGCACATGAGTCTGTAATACCTTCAAACAATAAATATTTAAGTGATGTCACTCATAGACTGAATATCAGATCAGCTGCCCATGCGAAGATGACTTCTGGCCCTTGCACGCCTTCTCGGCTGCCTCCTGGGCTACTGCTGTTGCGGCCTTTTTCTATTCTGCTGCTCTCTGTGCATTGTCCCACACCTCCTGCACTTTTGCTACAGCAGCTTCCTTCCTTCTCTTCTCTTCCCACTACGCCATGCGTAGTTTGGCCTCCTCTTTCTTCTTCTAATCAATAGACTTCTCTACCACCATGATGCTTGGGCGCGCCACTCCGGCGGTCATGTCTCCAGTACATCGAAAATTACATCATCAGTGGCTATGAAGGGTAGCTCACTCCATTTATTAGCTTAGTCTTTTCACTCTTTGATATATATGTTTTGGAAGTCCACTTTAAATTTTACAAAACTTTGCAAGTTGTTATAGACAGTGGGTGATAACTGCGGCTTGTGGTTAATCTCCATTCTGATTTTCATCTCCATGAACACCCAGAATATCTTTTTTTCGTGGATCCGGTTCGCGTATTTCGTGGCCCAAAGTGAAGCATACTTCGCGGCCTCTGGCAGATCCTCGTAAATTGTGGGGAACTGGCTATCCTCCAGCAGTTCCCCTACCACCAACACTATGGATAGCAGAAGCCATGCATAGTGGAAAGTTTTTCCTTGTTCTTAGGCCTTGCAACAATTTTCTAGGAACTCTTCACATAAGAACTCGAACCAGTTAAACTAGACCACATCCACACACTGCTCAGCAAGTGCCACCACCGGCATGGGTACCTCATCCGCACGACACTTTCGCATAACTTTACTCGCCATTATTTGAGTCACCACCCTGACTGCTTTTTTGTTCATACTGGAGATCACGTTGCCCCACTTCTTCTTCTCCAGCTTGTATTTCTTCTTCATGGCCTTCGTGATGGCCAAATCGCTACTCTTCCCCTCTGAGATGTCTGTGGGGTCCTCTCCTTTGCACGGAATCCGGGTAATGCGATGGATTAAGTGGTTCGTGATGGGGATGGCATCCTCCAGCCATAAACACCCACCATGCACTAGGCAGAGTAGCTACCTGATGACAAAGATCGTCACTGGGGTGTGGTGGAAATGTGACACCTAGAGCAGGTTTAATAATCATGCCTTTTCCACTAAGAGTAACCACTTTTGCAACTCCAATTCGATAACCCCCACTGTGGTGTTCTTCGTAGGATTCATGAGCTGCGCAGTCTCTAGAAGAGGGAACTTCTCGTGGTTAGCGAGATCCCAATATTAAAATTTCAAGCTCATCATCCATCCTAGGTGCGTGCCCTCAAAGATGATGTCGTCCAGAAGGAGCGGAGTCTGGAGAGAGCTCTTGCTCTCGTTGAGGTCCTTAGGCACTTTCGCATTCCCCTTATGCGGAGGGATATAAGTGGGTAGCTTGGTTGGAGGGTATGCAACCTCAGTTTCTACTTCCATGCCCTTGTCCTTGTCTTCTTCAATTATGAGGTCGTCCAGGTTGTCCTCCTCCTCATTGGTTTCCAAGTTAACTACTTTCCCTTTCTCTTCCATCGTTAATCTAGTGGGCAATGATTTTCGTGGGGACACATGCACCAAAATCATCGGTTGTTTGTTCTTCTTTGGCCTTTATGTGCACGGTGATTGAGGGATTTCTATCACAATCCCAGTGCCTTCAGGGGCATCTTCCATAGTCAGGGCCTGCGTGGCCTCTTCGGCGGTCATCACTGCAATTTCCCTATCTTCCTTAGATGCTACCATCTTGCTCATCCAGAAATCTCTCAATTGCTCAATCAAGGGCTCAATCAATGCTCTGCACAGGGAAAATAGGTCTCGGCTCAGAATATGTGGGGCATATGACAAATCAATTCACAAATGACCAAGTGTTTTTGGCTGGGAAACCCTTTATAATTTATAGCATCTTTTGAATTTAAAGTCGCCCATTCTCCCCAAATTCGGTTCATTAATGCTCCCTTGGCGGTATATTTTCCCAAATCTTGCCCATAAAACATGTCTTAAATTCCTGTTGCCCACTCCATTTGGTCTCAAGTCGAGCATCACATCATGAATAGTGACTCCAATGGTCACTTTAAAGCCAACCCGCACGGCAACGCAACCCCCCTTGTGCGGTCGTGGACCTTGTGACACTTTACTCCTGCATGCAACTCCAACATCGCGCAGCTTTCAGGTGGAGTATTTTATAGTCTCGTGCCTCCTTTCAACTGCCTGGAGCACTAAGACTATACTTTCCACGGCTAGTCAGGTGGCTGTGCCACCTGTATAGGGTTTCATCTAGTCATCCATCACTTTTCCTGGAAAATACCCACCTTGAATTGTTACTAGTTGCGTTGCGCACTTTATCATCTGCAACGCGCCACCATGGTTGATCCATTTAGTAATATGCGGTCTGATCCAAGGCATCAGGCTCATCAACTCTCGATGGTAGTCCCCAAATTCATCAAAGGAATCGTGTGCACCCTGTTTTATCACCCTGGGCTTCTTATCGAAAAAATATTCCTTTATCTCATCCTCAAGATTCTTCACTTTCACTTCCACTAGAGCGGTTTTCTCCCTTAATCGCACCCTTTATTTCATAACTTCTTGGAGCCTAAGGTCACCCTGTTAGATTTCTTCATCAGGACCCAAGTGTTCTACTTTGTTCTTCTGCACGATCCCTTCTTCTAAGGCTCTCCAAGCCTTCCTATATACCGGTGATTCTATGCATGGACTAGGCATTTTATACTGTATGGGCATTATAGCGTTTGCTCCATACTCTAGCCTTGGAGGTGCTTGCGCTGTCAATTTCTTGCTCATGGATCTCTAAGCCCACAAAACTGCTAGTACACACAGGTCTCAATCAGTCCACTGAGCACCATATACTTTGTTTAGTTCTTTGCGTACTTTATTAAAAGCTTCTGCGTGGACAACCTTCTACACACTCATTCTTTCCATACTTCATTGTTCTAATCGGGAGGGTCATTTGTGCAATTTCCTCGATCGCACATGCTTACTGACCGTGTATCCTAACGCAAAGTTTGTGTGCATATACGCAGGTTTTTTAAAATATGCTTATATCCATCTGGATAGGTGTGCGTGCAGATCATTCCATCCGACGATCTTTTCTGTTAATCACATCTGAGGCTTCTAGAACTGCGTGTGCATCATTCTCCTACATTCACTCCAGTACTCAAAGATTCGTTGGTGCGTACACCACCACCTCGCATGCATAGCATGCATTACCCATTTCAAAGCCTCAAAGTGTTGCTTTTCTAGCACTTCCCTTTCGAATATGTTCAGGAATTCATCTAACTCACTTAACCCATTATATGGAGGCATATCCCTTACCTCCATTGATACGTGGCGTAGCGATCTCATCATCATGTTACAGTTCAGTGTGGTTACCTCGTGTAACCGATTCTGCCATCGCTCTATCTCTTCATCAAAATATGATGTACAGTAGCTTCATGCTCCCATGAGATTCACCCATCCGCGATGGGATTACCCATTCTTTCTCTCACGCGGTTATCTTGTAGATGCAGTCCAAGTTGTCGTCACTTTCATAGTCACGCATTCACTTTGTGTAGCATGATCCTTCTGCGGGATCTAACCGTACGACTACACGCATGGACTTTTTCTCAAAAATCATCTTGTGCTTCTTCAAATTTATTGCCCCATTCATGTCAATGGCCCAATATATCCCTAATAGTGCAGGGTAGGGATTACTATCATCAATAATCTCTATCACTTCAAAATCTGCTAGCACACTTTCTCCTTCAATAACTATGGTGATTCCCTGCAATCTTCCCAGAGGTAGGATCTTCTGCTGGTTCACCATTCATAGTTGGATAGGAGACCATTGCAGCATAGGCCTTCCCACGTGCTCCCATTTCTGCTTTAGTAGAACATTCGCATCTGATCCTAGGTCTAGAATCACTTGGCTCATATTCCCCAATCTGTGCGATCAATATCATCTCTCTTCTCATCCTCGTTGCATGCTTTCCAATCTTCTCGACTAAGTGCGGTTCTCCTAGCGTGGTCCTAGTGCATCGATTGATGAGTTCCTACAGTCCCTTTACAGCCTTGCTATCACGCAATAGCTTCATGCATGTTTCCAAAAATGTTGTGAGCATCAATGGGTCCATTTCTAGCTCTGGTCTAGCTTTTCTTTCGGAAGTGGAGGCATCTGCGAAGCTCTCCCTAGCTTCCATGAATGTTTCCTTAGCACACTCCAAATAAAACTCTGGTTCTTTCATTGGAGCCTTGTGAACCCAAGTAGTATATTCAGGTTGCTTGCCTTTGTCATCCCCTATTGTAATTCCACTTTCGAGCACAATATTCACATTAGGGTCTTCCTCACACAGCTCAGACATCATCATTTGCAGGTTCTGAGTAGGGGGAGGTTGGAGCGCTCCCTTGTTGCGTAGCCGCGCTATCAGTGTGACACAATCCTCCATATCATGATCAAACAATGTATAATATAGGCATGATGGATGGGTTAGATTCATACAATCGTGGGCATAATGCCCTATCCCTTCGCAATTGTAACATATTAGTTGTCTGCGACCTCTCCTAGGTCCTCCACCTCGGCCTCGTCTGTGCCCCTGAAATCCGGTTCACGTCATCCCTGTGTTCTAGTCAAGGGGCTGCGTTTCAGCCTCAACTCTGTAGGTGGGAGTCCTATCCATCATCAGTGCATAGCTTCTACAAACGTGCTCATCATGTCCCACTGATCTACAGAAATTATAGAACAACAGTTGTGAATTATCTGTGTACTTCTGCAATAGATGGCAGTTGTCTGTAGCATGCTTTCCCCCTATTTGACAAATTGTGCACCATAATGTCGGCACCACGCTAGAACCTGCCTGTGCCTTTGGTCTCAACGAAATTGGTCCTCCTCTCGTGAGGTAATTCGCAAACACTAGGAAGTGGGCCTTGTCATGTCCCTGACCTTTACATTTAATATACCATACTTCGTCGCACACCTCTAGGCGAGTTGTCCTATCCTGTTTTAGACTCTGCATCTCAAGACACAAGTTTTTCAACTACCCATGGATCTGCTGAACTTCCAAGTTAGGATATTATATCGTGGCTTCATGTAGCCTCATCGTGATCTCCAAGGTATTAGCCTGAGTCGTTAGCCTTTGTTGTGACAACGTGTTTCTTAAATGTAGTGTTAGCAATGCTACAAACCATTCGCGACGTTTTCCATCCATCAAAGTCATGTTAGCTTCACAAATTGTGCACTTCAGTCTCTGATCCAACTCCCAAGGATTCTTTCCTGGTAGAATCATGAGCTCCTTGAACCTAATGATTGATTGCGCCTCTGACTTCGGCCTGCTAAATTCCCTATTCAGCGTGGTTTGGATGTCTGCGATCCCCGCATTCAAATTGTCATTAGAATGCTCAATGTACCAGGTCAGTGGACGATCCTACAGAGTGCTAACGAATGTTGTTTTCTTTATATTGTAATTTATGACTCCCTGCGCTTCCCATACAACCTTTATCATGAACCAAAACTAGCCTGGATCTTCATTTCCTACTCCCTTGAACACTGGCAACTTTATCGTGCTTTCCATATTGGTTCGTGATGGTGGTGGAGGTGGTATGGAAGAAGATGGGGGTGAAGACGGTGAAACTAGCAGTGGTGTGGGTGGGGGTGGTATGCTTGGAATCCTCTACCTTATCAAATTAATCACACTTCTTGGTGAGACCTTTGCCAGTTCTTCCTTGTCCCGTCACGAGGTGAAATCAAGGTGCTAGTTTCTAGTTCATCACTACCTTCATTTTTGTAAATTCTCCCACTTCGCGTAGCTCCAAACATCAATTTATTCACATAACCCGCTTTTTAGCACAGTAGCATTTTAATCCAAGTGTTCAAAGACTTAACGTACTTACCTCGTGGTCCTTTGAGGAAGCATCGCTTTGCCTTGCTATATCCGACTGAAGTATCTATCACGAACTCAGTGATGAATCCTCCTATAATTTGATTGAGCCAGTGAAAAACACCTTGCGCGATCTTATCCTCTGATGCTTCCAATCCACACACCAATTATGGGGTCCACACAATAGGTCTGTCGATCTTTCACCTTCCTTGGCTATCTGCTATCTCTGTGATCCATTCGTATAGCTCAGTAGGGAAAGATGTGAAGAAAATTTCGTGGATCTCTGTGTATAAGTAGCAATCTAACCACTCTTCTTTTGATAGTCTAGGATTCCTATTCTCCTGCACCGCGAACTCATGGATCTTCCTATCCAACCAATCCTCAATTCCTTTCTTATTTGGATTCTAGTGATATGACATCATACATCTCTATGCAAATCCCGGTCCTAGTAACATAACCATTTATTGGCTTGTTGGGGCCTAACCCATGTTCGGAGTTAATTATTCAAAAAAATCCTTGTACTACTGGCCCTTTCGACAACAGTCTGTGGAGTGTAGATTGAGGTCTCACCCGAAGTAGTATGGGGGGTGCTGGAACCAGGTTTTCTCACCCTTGAGATGTCTGAGGGGTTGATTGGGTCCAATTGTTAATCCCTTCTCGTAGATTACTTTGTGCACTTCCCTAGCCTTCACGCCCTAATATATTCACCTTTGTGCAGCCCTAATCAGGGTTGTGGGGATTTTGCGCTACTGGAGCAACACTCTACACCTTTTCCCTAAGTCACACCCAACATCTTACTTATCTTATTACACCAGTTATTTATCTTCACATAAGTAGATGCCTTGTATTATATTTACTTATTCAGCACATTCATATGATTTCACACAGTAAGTAAATAGTAAACCTGCAATTCATACCCAATAATACATAAAACAAGAAAAGATACATAGAAATATGGTAAAACTTCTCCTTATTAATTCTTCCCATGGTTACAGACTCGACTTGCCCTGCACACTCAGTTGCAGGGGTCCGTGCACTCAGTGGTGAACTACCAAGCCTCTGCACACTCAACTATAGAGCCTTCTTCTACAACCCAAAGACATGATCTGCACTTGACTCAATGCTTCATCAATCCCTTAGACTCATCATGCTTCCTTAGATAGATGTTCTTTCTACACTTAAAACCTCTCTCTATTTATACAATCCCATGGTTCGTGGACCATGGGTAGATATTTCAAACCGACATTACATTACAAAACCAAGGGTGGACAACCCTGTGACTCTATTATGACTTCACGCTCTGTGCCCACAAGTCATGGAGTCTTTACAATGGAATTGGTCAAAACTTGGGCTTTAATCCCCAAAACATGCCTTGGGGGGGATTCCACGCCTAACATGCACACTAATTATAAAATGTAAAACTTTTTAAATTTCTACAAGTTGATTATCATCATCTACTGAATTTATATCGCTATACAAAATGAAAGAATCTAGATCAGTATGTGTAGCATGAATGGGGTGATTTATTGGTTTTTCCTTCCTACTAATCATGAATTTCATCTTCTTCTCCTAGTAGATTTTCTAAGTTGCCCAAATTCTGGAATAGAATCATATGAAAAATCAAGTTGTAAGGTTCCTTTCAGCTTTGCCCCCCAAGATCGTGAAAGAAACATACCAAACTGAGGAGGGATATCAGTGGCCACTACATCCATCAACACATTCTTGGCCGTAATTTGGTCCAAGGACACTACTAAATCTTTGATAAGGCCAAGACATTTCACTCTTCCCGAATCAAATGAATAGAGTTCATTATAAGGTCAAGTGATACGCCATCCTATTTTGTCCATAATGACTTTTGGCATAAGATTATGTGAGGCACCAAAGTCTAGCATGGCATTATGGAGGATGAAATCATGAAGTTTGAGACTAAGATAAAAGGGTGGGATTTCACTATCTTCAAGACTTCCCTCTAAGGTTGGACCAAACAGAATTGTAGGCTCACCATTGACAACATTTAATATGTCTGACATTTGGTCTACCTTCAACATTTTAGCAATATGAAACTTGTACTTATCATTCTTCACTAATTCAGCTAGAGGAATTGAAACTTTCAACTTAGAAATTTCATTCTCTAAACTAAATAGATTAGATTGCTTTTCTACCTCTTTTGCAATGATGTCCTTCTTTTCAATATACCCTTTAGCTTGAGACTCCTCCTTATGAATTTCACTTTGAAACTCCTTATCTTTTCTCACATTGCGGGTAGAGGCTTCATTGGTTTTATCCCAGCTCAGTATGACAATCTCCTTTTCTTTATTTTGATTTTCAAGGAATGTTTCCTTTCTTTGTGTATCTTTCTGTGCATTCTGCTTCTTTTAATTCAATGTAATAGGTATATTTTTGTTCCTTAAGTTGTACAATTTCTACAAATGACTAAGAACATTCTAATATCCTCTTTGGTGTTCTTTAGTTTTCACTGCCCATAGATCATCACTTGCAAGTACAAGATGTTGATCGCTTGGTATAAAAGACTCTTCAGAAAACTGATCTTCCTCGCCAGAAAGGTGGGTAGCTCATTTTCTTCAAAGAAATGATTTTCTTCTACAATTTTCTCTTCATATTCTTCCTGCCCTTCGATGTAATTATGCTGAAATGGATCTCTTACTTGTCCTTAAGGATCTTGATTTCACTACTCTTCCTGTCTATTTCTGAATTGTTGTTGTTATTGGCCTCGAAAATTTGGATTATTGAAGGCTCCACTTGTCAATTTGTTATAGACATTCTGTCCATCATTCTTTCCATGTTTTTGATTAGATTTTCAAGCTTTACATCTGATGATGATGAGGGCTCTTCTTTAAAAACAACTTTCTTCTCAGATGTCTCAGGCTTTGATTTAGATTTCTTTATGAGAAGATTAGCTTCAAAACTTACTGCATTTCCCTGCATTTCTTCAAGAGTTGTAGGGTCTCTCTCCCTAAGTTGATATTCCATGTCTAAGTCGAAGTAATTAGGATAGTGGAGAAGTGTTAAACCAAGAGGAGGTTTCATATCATTAGGAATGGAATTATACACCATATTGAACCTTGTTGTGAACTCTTGGACTGTCTCATTTTGATTTCTTTTTATAGAATTGTGCTCAACCAAAATCTACAGTGGATTTTTCTTTTCTTTCCAACATGCTAAGAACACCTCTATCAGTCTCTGAGAATTATTGATAGAATTAGTAGCCAAATTGCGAAACCATTTCTTCACATCAACGGAAAAAATCTAATCTATGATTCTCACCATAGAATATTTTTCATCAATCTCTTCAAGATCAATAAAATCTATCAATTTGTCGACATGTTGTCGGGATATGATTACTGAGCTTCCATCAAATATAAGGAGTCTTTGGCCATAGTTTTGAGGTAGAGCAACAAGCTGAGCAAGTAACATAAGAGGTGTGAATCATGCCATGACTGCTAGAGGATGTAGTAGAGGTACTATAATGGGCTGTGTACGTAAAGATGATGACACTAATGGAGGTGGTGGAAGAAGAGATGAGGTAGCTGATGTATTTGGAGTCATAGTAGAGGATGAAAAAATAATTAGGTATTCAAGCTGATATTGGATGTAGGATTTTTCAGTAGTGATTTGGAGCTGGTCAGCAAGACTTTGGAGTTTATCAAAATTCAACCACAACTCATGATCATCTTTAGAAAATTGGGATTCAAAATAATGGAGATGAGAATCAAATTTAAAAGGTTCAAATATCACTTCAGGAAGGCTAGACTTAGATTTTTACCTCGAAGGAGATAGTTCTAAGTAAATATCAAAAGGAAGGTGCTCAAAAGTGAATAAATTTTTAGGCAAAGAAGTTGTCCTTTTTATTTTTCGAACTACACTTTTAGAGATAGGTAACTTTAGTTTTCTGAGTAGTTTTTCTAGGTCATCAATAATAAAAGGTGGATTTGGGTCAGGTTTTGACCCTGTATGTCTTTTGGGAGCTAGAATTTTCACCCCTAAACTGATGAAATTTGTAAAATCAGCTTATGTTTAGTTATTGGAAGTTGTCACCTATAGGACTAGTCTTCTTGAAAGCTCTAATAGAATGAATCCCATGAATTATTTATCAGTCATTTACCTGGCAACGGTGCCAAAATTTTATCCTCTACAATGTCCCAGGTTGAGGAGGAGATCGAAAGGGGTAACTTCAAATCACTTGCAGTTCAATAACTAGCCCTGCTAAACTAGAGAGGGATCTCTCTGAGGATTTATCAGTCAATGACTGGAAAAGAAATGGATTTTAGGCCATATATAGTAGTTTTAGTTGAGTTTTTGAAAATTTAGGGTTTTTAGGTCACTAGACCAGGGTGAGAAAGAGCAATTAGGTTAAGGTCTCAAAGGTTTGCAATAGGAGGCATAAATAGGAGCAAGATAACAAAGTATTATGATGGATTTAATATTTTGGTCAATGTATTTTAGGGTCTGAAAGTTTAGGAAATCATAATGAGCATGTATTACCATGAATTCATTAATCTAGAAGAAGAAATATAGAGACATGATTTTCCACATAAATAGAGCTTTGAATATAAAGAATTTTGCCTATATAACTGTAAGGAAAATCACTGAGGAAAGAAAAAAATGTTAAGAGAGATGAATTCATTCATAATAAATTGACATAGAAGGAAACAACCCCACAAACTCACTACACAAGTATTCCTAAAAAATAGCTACACCTACTCTTTGATTAACTATATGAAAGCATAAGATACAAGTCCTCTCCTCTGAAGTCCAACCCTTCTCTCTGAATGAGAAATGATACATATAAACTCAATAAAATATCTTTCTCACCTTTAAGAGTCAAATTCCTAAGTGGTGGAACTATTTCCAAGATTCTCTCAACCAACAAGTGAGAGTGAGAAGGTCAACGACAAACTCTTCTCTTAGACTTTGATTTGATTTTTGCTTCCTTTATGAGGCACAATTAACCATAAAAACAACATATCACGCCTATTTATTAATAATTACATCATCTAAACCTATAACTAATGAATTTACATCATGAGTTTAACTATGACCAAGTCAACCTAAAAACCTAAGAAATTACACAGTGAATTTTTTAAATAAAAACTCAGACATTTGCATAAACGCAGCTACAACTTTGAGGCCACTTTTAGGTTCCTTCCTAAGGTCAAATTTACGTTATGAGAGAACAAACAACTAGCCCTTCTTGTCCAGTTTTCATCACATGTTGAATTTTTAAAAATGACCCATGGGAAGGCCTCCAAAAGTAGATGCTCCCAAGGTGTGTCCAAAAGTGCAATGCCTGTCAAAAACATTGGCAGAATGATGATTTTTGACCCCTTTTTCTCCTTTTTCTCAAAATATAAGCCTTTTCTAAGAAATATGATGAAATTGGTTTTGAGAGGAGTTCATAATCTTTCCAAAAATGTAGGCCACTTGTCATTTGGAGCCCTGAGGAAAAAGCGCAGTGCTGCCCAATTTCTGAATTTTGCACCAAAATTCTGAAAAAACAAAAATGCTCAAAAAACCTCCAAAATTGGTCATGACATGAAACATGAGGTGTGTCATGCTCTCATGGATTCTTTAGCAAGCATCTCCAAGTTATCTCTCTCATTTTTTTCCATTAGGGTTTCCTTTAGCTTATTTTTCAATTTCTTGAGCTTTATGTTGCAAATCATGTTTCTGGTTTGATAATGGTGGGACATGTGCCTCAATATCTAGCTGTCCCTATTGGCTTTGTCAAGAAGATGTTCTAAGTATAAATTTACCTTACTTACCCAATGCTATCTATCTTCATTGATCTCCAAGGCAATTATGTCTTCAATGTCTAAGTCTTCATCTAGCAGGTTATGTTCTTTCTCTTCCTTCAATGCCCTTTTGAGTCCCTTGGTCCTTGGCTTATTTTTTCCAACTTTTTTATCATGTTCATCATGTTCACTAGGTTCCCACGCTACTTTACCTTTGCCTCCTTGCTGTAGCACCTTAGATTTCTCTTTCTCCATGAAGAGCTATTTGGCCTTAAGCTAACTATTTTCTTGTTCAAGGAAGGAAATGACAAATCTTTCCCTTGCCATATTGTCCATGAACTCCCTAATTTGAGAATCCTTCTCTTTGATAATTTGTTGTAAGTTTGAAGGTTCATATACTGCTTCTAAGTCAATTAATTCAAAATCATGTTCAATTAGCTCTTCATCCTGTACATGTGATCCTTTTTTTGCTGATGTAGAAGGCTTGGCCCTTTCCTCAACTTGAGAAGTAAACACAAGCCCTTTTCCTCTCTGATATATTCTGGTCACCTCAGGTTTAGGTGCCTTGGGAACCTCCACTAACTTTCTTGATGATCCTACCTCCACCTGCTATGTTGATGTATTTGGATGATGACTTGGTGAAGTAGCTTCACGCCACTGCAAAGTTGTTTCTATGAAAGAATCCCATGCCATGTTCCTTTCTGCCAACTAATGGAGGACTACAATTTTATTAAGTTGTGATGGAAAAGGCTAGGGTGATGCTATTTACCTTTCATTTGTACCTACTCAGACATTTTGATGAGGCTTCTACACAAATAATTACACATGTTAAGAGGTTTTAGAGCTGTGAAATGCATTAGCAGCCTAATGTGGTACCCATACAATCTGGAAAATCTTCCCTCATAGGTGAAAAAATTCATTACAACCTTCATCAATGGCACATAGTTTTCCAACAGGTACCTGAATGGGATGATGTGTGAATGAGCTTCTCTATAGGGTGATTTTAAGAAAGGTCAGTATTGTTCAAGGTCTAAGCTCATGCCTTTGAACAAGTACTCCCCATGATCAGGTACTCCTATGGAAAGAGAGATGGAATCCATTGAAAATGTAAATTCAGTCCCTGCTATGATGGCCCTTTCCCCTTTCAGATTGGTGGCAATCCAATCAGTGAGATGCTCATGGAAACCCACTTCACCCACCCTTTGACAAAACCCTAGGTAGCTAACATATTCAAAGCATTGCTTGATGAATGATGAAGAGTTGATTTCATTGCAGTTGGTAGGCTCATATCTTAGAATCCTCCTTCCTTTATGATATTTTCTCCTTTCTGATGGTGAAGAATCTCCCTCCATTTTGATAAAAAGCCTAGATAGCAGGAAAATGGAAAAACAGTGAGGAATGAGTGAAATGATGAAATGAGGGAGTTAGGGAAGGGAAATGATCATAGGAAAATTTTGGGAGATTGATAGGGGTTGTAGGAAACTTAGGAAGTTTGAATTGAGTGAAATGAGAGAGAGATGAGTAGGAGAATTTTAAAAATAGTCCTGGCAGGAAATTGTCCAAAATGATAGGTATGAGATAGGGTTTGTGTAAAGGTGAGGTAAACTGAAGGTAAATGAGTTGATTAGTGAATGATAGGGTGATTTATATATGTACAGAGGTATGAGATGACAAATTTAAAGTTTTAAATTTCATAACTAACAAAACCTATCATTTGCACTAGATTTGCAACATGAAATTTCACATTAACCCTAGATGAAGAAAACTCACATTTGCACTTACTTTTCCAAAGGAAACAAGAGAGTTATATGGTGGTACTTACTTGTTGATTTCTTAGAAGAACAAAAGGTAGGAACGAAAGCTTAAATTTGAATTTTGGGTGAGTTTTGGCAGGTTTCGGGCTACTCTGTCCCAAGCACATCACTGTTGGCAGAAGTGCGACGCAGTTCACAGAAGTGCAGCATCGACAGATTTTTGCCAATTTTAGCTAGAAAATCTATGCTTTTTCACCAAAGGAGGGGAGATATTGATGAAAAAAGCAGGTAAGGATGAAAATGAAACATGTTTGGGACTTTTTGGTCTTTTATATGCACAATATGATCTTCTTTTGAATAAAAATGTGCCCCACATACCTTTCCAAAACATGACTTTCACCTTTTTAAACTTGGCCACTTTGGAGACTTGAAATTTGAACTTATATTTATGTTTTTGAACAGTGAAACTTCTTCCTTTTGGAACCTTGATATTGTAACCATGAAGCACTTATGAAATTTTGTAAAAACTTATTGCAAAGAGATGCTTATCACAACTCATCATATGCTAGATTCTATCCATGAAATGAAGATGGACCTTGAAACCCTAATGACCTAATGAAGACATCAAACTGAGTGAAATGGTAATGATGATGAATGATGTGATGAAGACATTCTCTTTATTATGATTCACTCATCTGAGTGGTGTAAACGACTGACATGTGAGATTTTTTAAGAGAATAGAGACATTCCTAGATAGACTAACTAGTGACCAAATTTTACCATGAAAACCTAGTGACATGATAAAATTTGACCTTGAGACCCCTAACAAACTTGGTAAAAGAATATTTGATCACTGGTGATAGGTAGAAAACACTGACACTAACATGTACTATAGATGTGTTACATATAACAGTAAGATCCAAAAGCAGGAAAAGCTTGAATGTTTGCCATAATATGAACATGAAGACTGAACTTGTGTTTGCAAGTGACTGGGACATGCATATAGATATGTCATTATGTTTGAGGTTTGTGCTACAAGAGTTTGGTATCATTTGGAAGATTGATATAGATAAGTTATGTTTGGAGATTTGACATGATGCTTGAAAAGGACTTATAACTTTGAATTGATGATTGAGATATGTTTTGGACTATAGATCTCTCTATGATAACAAATTTGGACTTGACCTGATGACTAATGATTTTATTTAATAATTGTTGATTTGCCCTGATGTCAATGTTATGTGGGCATAGTAACCTTCCATGTGAGTATTTGGAAAAATGGCTTTTTATTGGCCTCCTTGTTCCTAACACAATGGTTGAAGTATTGATAATTGTGATTCAGTATGAAGATGGAACATGCATGATTTATCCTTGGTGTATGCATTTGTATCTAGTGATAGAAATAACTTGTATTATGATTATGATAATGACTTGATGAAGTATTGGATTGATATTACATGATGTAGGTTTTAACCCTGTACAAAAATCACTTGCAAACGAATTCTTAAAAATAGAAAATGAACAATGGCGAGAGCATAACATGTAAAAGAAATATACACAGATATTTTCCCTTAGATCCCAAAATTGGGACTACTAGATTGATTTTTCATTATATTCCTTTCAATGTTACAATACATATATATACATGTCAAAGCATCCATAAACCCCAATCCATTAACCCTGGATCAAAATATAATTGTAGTTCCCTTGACTGGATCTACAAAATACCATGGGTATAAAACCATCATGCCCCAAACCATGTGTGGAATCCATGCACAAAATCATAGGTAGGTCTGGCCACCTAATCTAGGGTCCAAAAGAAAAATCAAGACACTACCCCAAACCCTATGCAGGTGGGCTACCACCCCCTTGAAAACCCCCCGACAAGGGGGGATGCCACCCCCCTTCCAAACCCTCCCGTTGCGCCCAATGCAACAAAGGGGGGGTTGGCCACTCCCCCTCTCCTACCCCCCGGCTTCACGCATGGGGCTAGTCGTGGAAAGAAGATAACACACACACCTAATATATGATAGATGACAAACTTATTGGCATGATAATAAATGAATTCAAGACTTGATATGAGCTCTACCTGCTGCCTAGTTGAAAGAATTTATACCGTGATATTGATGACTTTGATAATAGTTTTGATCTAACTTCTAAACTTTGATGAGTTGACTTTGTTGATACAACAATGATTTATGTAAGGTTTATTATGTTGGCTTAGTAAGGCATTATGCTTGCAGAGAGAATTGCATGAAGCAAGCTCCCTGATCCAGATATGTCCATATTTGATAGTTATTTGATGAAGTCAGGATGATGAGTTCCAACGTAAGGCTTTGATTTTGATTATGGTTTTGGTTTTACATATTGATGGTCTAATATTGATAGGTGATGAGCCTCTGATGAAATAAGTAAGAGGTAGATGGCTTCTGAAGCTCAAAATGATGTATCATGGCATGATCAATCGAATTTTGAAATTTGGGAAAGAAATTCTATATTGAAAGGTTGTTGAAAAATGTTTTTGAGTAATGGAAATGCAAATCCTTGCATACTTCGAGTGAATTACAAGATGTTAAACTTGACTTGGAAACCGACATTTGATTGAAACATTGATGTTCCATATTTGAACATCCATCCATATATATATGTACTTGATGTGCATAGAACCTGAATAAATTCATGGTTAAGCCGCTTCATTCACATAGAGTTGCCACCAAACATCCTTTGAAATGTTTGCATGAGATGCTCTATTTTTGAGGATGAGATATTTATCCTATGATATGTGACTGCATGGATGTATCATTTTTAATAAATATTATTATTAATAAGCACATATGAGTGTTTCCTTAATACGAGATATTCCATGATATTATTGATGAAAGTTCCATAGCTTTACATACGACCGAGATTGAGTATGACGTTGCTAGTATGGCTAGCTGCGAGGCAGGATGTAGAAGCTCCTTAGAGATCCATTTGATCATGATATGAATATGACATGGATACATTGTAATGACATAGAATCCCATATATATAGTTGGGATTGAGATACTCCCATATATTTAGATAGCGTAGCTGTTCGAGACAAACTTAGGCTTGTGATTGGAACCTCCTTGAGAGGGAAGATGATTTTGGTATCTTTTTTGATTTATATGATTATTTATGATCTAACATGATATTTTATTTGATGACATATATGAATAGGAAACAACTTATATTGATACAAGTAGATACCATATTTGTGTATGATGAGAGAAGCGTTGATCAAGGACACTAAGCCAACTCTTCCTCCCTGTCTGAGATCCCAGGGTGAGGAATTGAGATAAAGGGCTCCTCAGGTTGAGGGAACTACGGAAAATAGGGTATGAATCCTATCTATTCCCCATAGGGTTAGACATTTTTCTCCCCTATATTCATAGGGTCGGAGAATGCTTCTCCCCTATCCAGTCTTTGTAGAGTATACTTCAATTGGCATCATACCCATAAGGAGGGCTTGCTGGGAATATCGCTCCTTATTTGGCCAACGAGTTGAGAGTGTACTTGCAGTGTAAAACCCAAGTTGATTATCATTGGGGGAGTTTTGAGGTCTAAAATAGGCCTCCCAAAGAAATTATAAAATAATAGTGGAAATAATAAAATAAGATTAGATTACATCATCAAATTTTAGAGGGAAAAAAGATAAAACTATTTTTTCAACTCGTATTTTCAACTTATCTCCCTATGGATTTACTCAAATTTCAACGAATAATCCCACTCAAAATTTGAGTAAAACCTTAGGGAGATAAGTTAAAAATAAGAGTTGAAAAAGTATTTTTATTATTTTATTATTTTTTAATCTTTTTACTCTTTTACTCCAAAAATGGTTAATCACCCCCCCATGGTTGACATCATCATCTTGAATCCTATTGGTTCTTATAAAGTTTATTTTGGTTGTACATTTTTCTTAGGAGGCCCATTTTAGACCTCAAAATTCCCCAAATGGATGTAGGTGTTAAACCACATGACTAGTCAAGGTGATCGATGGGAATATCATAGGCTATAGGATGGGTTGAGATAACCCTATGCTTCTGGGTTGAGATTGGGCTCCCTGATGTGATCCCAGGGTCGAGATACGCTCCTTTGTGGGTTTGGATATCCTATTATTCGATATGGGATTGCAGATGTATAGCTTCCCCATGAGATTCCATATCGATATGTACATTGATATGGTCATGGCATGACAACTACACGATAGAGATGATCAATACATGATGACACTTGAAGATACCAAAATGGCATATTGATCGATGGATAGATATTGGAAGGTGGAATTCTCCTTAGTTGAGAGGGAGTGTTAAAATTATGAAATTGCGGTCAAATTCCACTTTGGATAGCTCGTATGATGAAGATAATAATTTCAATATATTCATCTTTTCTAGAGGACCAAAATCAACCTAAATATCACCTTATTTGGACAGGAAGAAGTTGGTTTTTGAATTTATTTATTTAGTCATGTATATTGGATTAGGTCGGACCTAAGCACATGTACAATTGGACAGGTAAATCTCAACGTCAAGTGGACCCCCATGGAAACCTATATATAGAAGAGACCTCAGTTTCATTTGGACACAATCATCAAGCACTCTCTTCTCTCTTCTATTGTTTGGTTCGAACAGGTCTGACAAATGAAAGCTTGCACAAAGGGTTTGAAACTACAGGGCCAAAGCTCGCACGTGTCTAGGGTTTCTAAGTCTCAAACACTCCCACATAACTAAGGAATTCTCACACGTAACTAAGGTTTTACGTCCCTAGACACTGGCACAGTATGGTCAATGGAGTGTCTAGGAAGTCTCAGATTCTCACACAAGGTGTCTAAGAGAGCGTTTGGGAGGCTAGGGTTACCACAGTATAGTTGGACCCCGGACACTTGCACGTAGTTCTCCTGGGAGTGTCCATATCAAGCCCAGACACACTCATCCAATTCACTAGAGAGTTTCCATATCAGTCTTAGACACTTGCACACAATATCTTTGCATGCATCTGGTACGAAAAGATGAAGTATCAATGTTCCAAAGATTTTGCTAAATGACATCCATATTTAGTAGTTGACTACAATCAATGATGGTGCATTATAGTCCTCAGAATTAGGTTCTTTGAGTACAAGCATGTTTAAGTTCAACTTATGGATGTTTTATTTGTTTTGTTGCATAAATAAAGATATGGATCATTGTACTCTCTTTTGTTGAATCATTTGATAACGGTCTAAGAAGAAGAAGAATTTGCAAGGATTTTCCCATAGTGGGTTTTTCCTTGGTCTCCAACCAATCCAGGTGTCTCTATGTGTGCACGATTTTCTTCTATTCTTCCTTTATGTTTTGTTGCATTGATGATGATGATATTGTTCTTTCTACATAGTTTCATATGTTGATGTATAATAATATAAATCTGAATAATGTTATAATGTTATGTGGTGAACTTAATGTATTGTCAAAGCAAAGAACAATGTAGCCTTATGAAAATAATGTAGCCCTATGAAAATTAACACAACCCAGTATAGATCCATCTTGACCACATATCTAGCAAGCCCCAAGAGAAATTTGAGAAAATCTCTCTCTCTCTCTCTCTCTCTCTCTCTCCACATGGAGAGATCAAATATAATTGCTACAAATACTTTCTAGATATCACACAAAGTTGATAGAAAAATTTACCCAAAAAGAGGACATACTTTTTTTTTTTTCAATTACATTCATACATTCTTGTTTAACCATATATATAATTGTTTCTTCCCTCAATAAATACGCATAATTTTATTAATCAAAATAAAATTACATTTTGTAAATTCTATAAAGTATTCCTTAGATAAATACCTTTCAACTCAGGGCTAGAGACAAAACGAAACAATAACAATACTGTTGGACATAACATTGGAATAACCATAGAAAATTGACGTTAGCCAAAAAATTTTCCCTTTTTTTCTGTACCTTGTGCCAAACATTTGGAACTAGTTCGATAGGAACTATTTCCAAAGAATTTTCAATGACCCCCTATGGATTTTCTTTATTAGATTCATATATTTCCAAAATGTGGGCCCTTTTTGTGCCCCCGCAATCATCTAAAGTTTGCATACTATGAGGGATAGTGTCTTGTTGTATCTATATAACTAATACTATTAGTGGCGGGGAGACCTCTTTCGGCTAATATCGAGAGTGAACCATATTTCCTGCATCATGTGGGGATTGAGAATTCTCTTTTATTTCTTCTTCTTCCTTAGAAGGGGATGACTCCAAAAATTTCCATCCTTGTGGAAGATTGGGATACCTCTTCTTTTTTTTAATTTTCTTGGCCCACAAGCTGCAAGTATTATGTAAATGATATGTTTGGAAACATTCACGATAGCAAAACGTCGTGTTTTCATATCGCAAAATGTAAAACCCTCCTCCCACATCCACCCAAGTAACCATGCCAACCTAGGTAAACATGAGATGATAGGCTACTATGATCAAATTCAACCTCCTAGGTGACATTAAGGAAGTGGAATCGACGAAACATCACACGCAGTAATCTAACATCATCAACATAACCCTCAAAAGACAAGTCAGCCACTCAAATAGCATGTCCATGGGTCCCACTATAGTTTTGTACCTCTTAGGCCATAGTTTCTCTCATTCTATGGGCAAGAGGGCAACCACAAACCTAAAGTTGCTCTCATAGGCCTTCCTGCTAGTGACTATGGACCAAACTTTCTAATTTTGTGCCAGCAACCCCAGGATTTAAGCCACTTTTTCAGGCCCAGAGCCTAGGCCACTACCCATAATGGAATGATAGCTCAGAATCAAGTAAATTAGATGGAAACAATGATGAAAAAGTAAATATTTGATCAAGACCTTAACCAGACCCCTACTAGCCATGATAGGAATTTGATCAAACATATTGTAAACATGTAACCTAAAAGTGTAAACAACATACTTAAGTGTATGGATCCCATAGTTATATGAGAATCGCTATGAACCATTCTTCCCTCATGCCATTTGCTGCCTTATCACTTATTAGGTCGTAGATACCACACCCATTCAAATATAAGTAAAAAAATATTGAGAGCCATACATAGTTTCTATCACAAAATGTACATATAACCAGTATAATAGGAAAATAAATACCATAAATATACTAGCCATAAAAATACATTTTCACATAGAAATCAAGGGAATGAATTTCTCATTAATTAATGAAATCAACCAATCGAAGATGCAACTACCACGTTCCACCCGACCATAGAATGACTTAGCCAATCTCTTTTCAGTCATTCACCCCATGCCATATTACAAGCATGAATGTGGGACTCAAACCAAAAGAACTCAATCAAGGCATATGGAGGCTAAACCACCTCACCCTCATCAATAGAAACCAGGCTTTACCATAATCCATCTCGGATCACTAGGCCAACACAATGAACACATCATAACAGGATTTACCATGATCTCCACCTGATCACTAGGCCAAACAAGCATGGTTGCCACTGGATTTCCCCACCTACACCATGAGAAATTTTCATATCTACTAGTCTCTCGGGCTTTACCACTATCCAAACCTAGATCATTAGGCCCTAAACAAAGGCCCACTCTTCAGGCTTTACCACATATCCCAAATCCGAGATTACTAGGCCCAACAAAGAGAAAATATCCTCTAGGCTTTACCGTATATCCTTCCATTTACATGCAAGGATTCCTAGGCCATCTGAGGCAACACAAAATTTGGCTTTATCACAACGCACAGTCTAACTTAGGGGTCACTAGGGCAGTGGATTTATCGTGATCCACAATCCAGTTCAAGGACCACTAGGCCATATGCTCTATCACTCAGAGATCCACCTCACTCAACTTCGAATCCATATGGTAATCCATCTCAACCACAGCATGAGAACCCCATCACACCATGGCTATATGAAAATGGAAAGGCTAGGCTAAAAATCCTGTTACACCTGGAAAAACCCATGCCATGATAGAAAAGAACCACATGCAATACCATGCTTGCCAATCTATGAAGGAAAATACACATGCAAGTCGATACTTGCAATGAACCCTGTTGTAGCTGCTTGATCTTTCCTTTCCCTGGTTGATCCTTGATGCCTCTTGCCTTCTTTGCCTTTCTTGCTCCAATGCCAAAGTGCTCTAAGAAAACTCTACGTATCCAAGAGTGTGAGAGAGAGAATAATGAAAGATCTCCAAAGCTAAATTAACAAAAGGTAACCAACTGATCCTCGGAAGCCATTTTATGAATGAGGCCTCTAATTTTTTCATTTTCCATTTTTTTCCTTTAATTTCCTCCTCACATGCAACCTGTGACCTTTCACCTCCCTTTTCTCCTAGTTTCCATTATTTTCATAAATAATTGTGCCAAAACTGCCATTTTTCCTTTCCAAAGCCTTAG
Organism: Pinus taeda; assembly: GCA_000404065.3. Classification (NCBI taxonomy): domain Eukaryota; kingdom Viridiplantae; phylum Streptophyta; class Pinopsida; order Pinales; family Pinaceae; genus Pinus; species Pinus taeda. Next base: position 73,157 of record APFE030959685.1, read on the forward strand.
CCATTTCCTTTGCCAATTTTCTAAGCCATAAACAACCAAATGAACACCCCCTAGGATGTCTTTCCCAACAATCATCTTGGAATAAGTGTCACATCCATCCGTTGTTATTTTTTTAAACTTTTATTATATGAAATTTTCACCAGGGTTGTTACAGAACCCTCCCTCTTGGGGGACACCATCCTCGATATTCAATCACACATATACCTCAGCAACTCAGTGAAAGAAAAAATACTGCTCATGGAGCTTTATAACATAGTTCGATGTAGTATTTAGAATGAAATATCTTCTCAAGTGAAAACACCATGACAACATGAAAACATACTGCTTAGTGGAGCTTTATAACAAAACTCATTATGGTATTTATAATTATCATCATGTTGAGTGCCAACTCATATAACATCATAACATCATGATAGCATAACCACGTGATAGCATAATAATGTGACACCCATACCACATAGTTGAGATTTATAACATAACTCGTTACCGTACTTACATCCATACACCGGTGTAAATATAGAACCATCCTAAAAAATATAGTTACCAAAACATATGCCAAATCATATACTAAAACATATAACAAAACATGTACTAAGCACCATGTCTAAGCATATATCAAAACATCATAAAGCATATATCAAACCATCATAAAAAACATACCAAACCATCATAAAGCATATACCAAACCACCATAAGGCAAATACCAAACCACAATAACCAAATACCAAACTAACATATCAAGTTGCTTTGTCTCAACTAGCAAACAAGGAAACATGGACCAAATCTGATCTACCATCTCCCATGTAGCTTCATCAGGCCCAAATTGTTTCCATTGCACTTTAAATTGCTTGATTTCTTGGTTCTAGACCATGAGCACCTTTTTCTGCAATATACATTGACGCTCTGACATGAATTCTCCACCTGGTTCCACCATCACTACAAACCAGTCAATCACACAATCAACATCATTAACATACTTCTTAAGGAAAGATACATGGAAAACATCATGCACTTTCACTGTCAGAGGTAGTGCAAGTCGATAGGCTACTGGTCTAATCCTCTTAATGATACTGAAGGGTTCACAAAACCGTGGTGCCATCTTGGCACATCATCCAATCCGAAAGGATATCTTCTTCGGTTTGATGTGCAAGTACACCTGTTCCCCAACTTGGTGTTGGAAATAATACTGAGAGGGGGGGGTGAATCAGTATTATCAGATCAGATAAAACTTTTCGATTTCATACTCAGATTCATATACGCTACTTCAATTAAGTGAACCAGTGTATACACGCGACTGTGTCTAAAGCAACTAGCGTATACCGAGAGATCTTATAATTCAGTTTGCTTAATCTTCAGTAAATGCATCAGAACATTATTAAGCATATTAATAGTAAACAGAACTGGACATCACACAAGAGCCACACACATGAACACCATGATATAAGGTGGAAACCCAAGTGGGTGAAAACCACCTGCTGCAATTCGTTTCTTTCTTCTTTAATGAGAAACTTCTTTTACAATGTACTCGTGCAGTCCTTTACCAGTATGCAGGCTACAACCTGCAGAGGGCTACAACCCTCTCTCGTTTTCCAATTACTTCTGGAAGGGAGCTACAACCCCCTCAACTCTTGTACTAGATGATCCATTTACTAGTACGTAGGTGCTGACCCTACAATCTTCATGGACCATGTTTCATCAATTTTCAGACTGGATCCAAGAGTACAAAATAAACATTACTGCAATACAATCATCAACTTAAACTTGCATATAATTCATTAAACAACCCAATACTGAATCACTGAAACCCTGTCATCAAGTACACATAACCAAAACCAGAGCCCAGAACTATGCAACAACCACCAGAATCAGCAACAACCTGAAATATCAAATCTTGTTATGCATACGCTACTTCACTGTACCAAAACCGCGTGTATACGCGCTTTCACCAAAGGCAACCCGCGTGTAGATCTAGAAATAGATTCTTATGCCTTCGCTATCAGATCCGACCCTTGCCAAACGTCCCGAACAGATAACCAGCAATACCAGATTCTCCCACTTCATCAGACACCCCATACACACATATTTGCCTAATGATCTTCTCCTTATATAGCCTTAGGCCTTGCTCAATACCATGGTCCAAAACCATAACAAACCAATACCATCAACCTCGAAACTAGGGATCAACACGTCCGTCGAGACACCATGGTCCAAAACTATAGGCACAACTTCCAAGGACTAACTGCCACAGACCAAAGGTACTTTTCACATGTACGCGCTTTTACTGTATCCAACCTGCGTATACACGCTGATTCTCCTTGATGAACCTGCGTATATCTCTTTCTTGTCCTGTTGTACTGAGATCTGTCCTCTGATTAAGTTGCCATCACTTGTACCAACCTCTGAGCACCTGTACTAACCTCTGAGTGAGTTGCCATCAAGGACAACATCTTGAAACATAATGCCAACATATATAATCCCTTACTTGTACCTGCTCATCCTTGGGAATGCATTTCCATGGATTTTGTGGGGGTTTTACAGACAACCAAGAAGGGACATGAATACTTGTTTGTGGTAGTTCAGGATTTAACAAAATGTGTGCTTTAATGGTCTGTAAAAAGACCATCAATGGAAAGAAGGGGTAAGTGTGTTCTTTGAACAAGTTTGGTTGCACTTTGGGATACCGAGGAGCATAATTTTAACTATGGAAAAGGGATTTCTCAATGCATTGTGGACTACATTGTGGGAAAAGATGGGCACGAAGTTAAAGAGCTCTATATCATTCCATCCTCGGATAGATGGGCAGACATAAGTAGTTAACAGAAATTTCATGCAGCTTTTGATGGGTTACAATCATAATCATCCAAAGAGCTATGATGAAAATGTGGAAATTTACCAAAGAGAAATAAAATATTTTATGAGAGAATTTGTATATTAACAAGCAAGAATCATAAAACATAAACAAAATCTGCACATAATTTTTACCTTTGGAAAACCTCAACTTCAGGGAAAAACCCAACTAATGGAATTCCACTAATCCCTTGGTCAAAATCTGGCCATGCCAGCTAAGCAAGCCTTCACCACTCACCTCCCTGACACATTACAATAGAGTTCCTCCCAACCCTTTATAGGCTCCATTACATGCAATCCATGGGCACAAAACCATGGGCCCAAAACCACTATTGTTGACCTGGTCAATTTTAACTCTTTCCATGAGTCAAGTCTACCTAAAAAACAAATATTGCATATATCCAACACTCTTATAATAGAGTACTCCACAGTTGTATTGGTAAGTCCCCATTTGAAACTTGCTTTGGATAATTTCATTTGGACAGTAAGGAAGAGTGAAGGAGGATATTACAAGGGATGCCTTGAGGGCTGAAAAATTGTGGAGAAGATCAGGAATATCCATATATCATTATATGAGACACTGCAAAAGTCACGAGAAAAATTTAAAGGCAAGCATGATCAATAAAGAACAGAGAAGTCGTTAAAGGTGGGAGATATAGTATGGTTACAATTGAACAAGGAGATGCTACATGATCTCAGTAAGAAAATCAAGGCTTTGCCGTATGGTCTCTTTGAGATACTGGAAAATGTGGGAGATAACACCTATAGAAATAGTCTACCCCCATACATGCATAATTACTCAATTGTGAATGTGGAGAATATGAAACTCTATGAGTCTTCCATGCTAGATCAGGAAGAGGAATATGTCCTACCTTCTAGAGGATTTGGTACAAGATGCATAGGAGTAGTTGATAGAGGATATAAATTTTCAAAAGAGGTTCAAAACTACAAGACATGGTTAGCATTACCTTTGGAATATTGCATTAATAAGACAACTTCTAAGCAAGGCTAAATGGTACACCTGAGAGAAGGTGGAGGAGAAATTTCCTCACCTCATTCCATAGAATATTTTGGGGACCAAAAGCCTCCCCAAATGGGTAGCTGTGATCTGGAATAGGTCATTATATTATTTTTCATCCATCTTGATGCTTTTAGAGTGGAATATGTGAAGGAATCAACACACATGACCATATTTACCAACACGACCTAGTTTGAGAAATTGGGGTTTGGAACCTTCTTAGAGAATTTTGAGATATCAAATGAAATGTTTTGGGGGTATGTTGGGGCATTTGAATTGCTTAATTTTTTTTTCATTAAATTATCGATCGAGAGCTCATAAGCTAACGTGTTGTTTGCAACATAGATGCAGAATTAAGTTCAAATTGTTTTTGCGCTATGCTAGAAGTAAATAAAGGGTTTTCTAAACTAATCTTCGAAGGGTTATATCAGGTATGGATTCATCACTTACATACCATACAACTAAAACTATTTTCTTTAATAAATTCAATTGTTAGCATCATAGAGGCGTCCAAAAGGCCAAATAATCCTTGCAACAACAAACACACTTAGCACATGATTGAAATAAACATGAAGGATTCGTAGGTCTAAGCCCTGTGTGCTTTGGACCACTTTTTGGGTTCCCTAGGTTAACAATTCCTTACATCAGGGCTCACAAATTATCACCACACAAGCACATAAGAATCTAAAAATTGTAGGAATTAAACTACTAAATCTAGTCTAAAACAAAAATATCAAAGTTACAAGAACATAAACTAAAGATACTTGTATTTGATCTAACTAAAAATGTAGATTTTTGTTGTAGATTAAAATTTCTAATGTGATATTCTAAAACAAAATACATGAATCTACTCTACTCATCAGTGAAAACAAAAATTGATTGATGAAATCACGAAGAAGAAAAGGAAGAATTCAATCAAACATAACACAATATTTTTTTCAGGAAAGCAACTGCTCAAAACCCCGACTATCTATATTGCATTAACCAGAAGATCTAAGAATAAAATACAATGCTTGTTCAACCCAAAAAATCTCTCCACAAGAACAAACTATCTCACTGCTTCACAAACTAGGTCAAGCCAACACTTAGCTAAATATGCTTCCTGCCAAGCCCCTACTTCCTTGCGTAATCCCTAAGGGAATTAACCCATATTTAATTAGGAAAATCCCTCACCACAACTGCATAATCCATCATATGCCTTCTATTGACTACATGCACCATCTATACAATTTGGAAAATTGTACAACTTATAGTACATTGTCCCGAACTCTAATCTCCACTGGGAATTCATTTGAATTGACATGCATGAGATATTTTGAGTGATTTATCAATTATCTTATTGATCACTGCATGTGAATTAAAACCAATTTAATTCACTTGACCAATCATTAGTTCCTCCAACAGTTAGAACTAGTTTAACTGAATTTAACTTAGTTAAACTGAATTAAATAATTACAAATCAATAATAACTCAACATGGGCCCCTAAAATTTAGGGAAAACTTTACATGACTCTAGATAGACTTTGAACTCAAATTTACTTAGTCAACTAAGTCAAATTAATTTACTTAAATTCTACAAGCTACTATGAGAATATAATTACAATTTAATTCCTAATGTAATTCAAGGATAAACTAAATTAGCATTTTCTTGATGCTATTTTCTACATGTCTTGTTGTTATTTTCAACACTCCCTCTCAACAAGACAATAATTCAACTCTATCCTAATCTAGTACCTTTGGAATGTTCTGCATGCAACACTTCTCTCTAGTGTTATTGTTGCTACAAATTTTGAAACTGAAAAAGCATCCAAACTGAATCAGTATGATGCATTTGTCACCAAAGCCTTTGACTGCTACTAGCTACTGCACTATCTACTGAAAAATTTGTGTTGATGTTGACTCTGTACTATTCCATTTGCACCGCTTCCAAATTTGCTTTGCACTTCCCAGTATTTGGTTGCTTCTATTCTCTACCTCTGTCACTCTCACATCTGACTACATCAACCGCCATTGATCCATCCTGCTAGTGTGTACTTTGGGCTCCCGTAGCAAGGTAATGATCCATTAGACAAAACATCTCAATGGACCCTGCCCAAATTTCCATACTCTAGTGACTATTACTTCACATCGCCCCACCTCTCACCTAGAGGTATGGATGCATGTGCTCCCTCTGCCCACTTGGCTTGAAATTTCCCCTACTGGGTGTTTCCACTCAATCTCCTCTCTTCTTCTCTAGATGTGGCTTCTCCACAACTTTGTAAGGTTTCATGTTGAGAGGAAATTCATGCTCCCTCTCAAACACCAATTCTTTAATCTTTGCCTTGCTCCTCAAGGATTTGCATGCATCTTGTACCTCAAGTGCATAGAGGTTCTTGACTCACACAATAATCTGTTTCACCTGTCCTATGGCGATATGTCTAAGGAAAACCTTTCCTTTGCTAAATATCACATCGTAGCCATGGTCTTCCAATACCGCAATAGAAACAAGATTCTTCTTTAGTCCTAGAACATACATCACATCTGTGAGTCTAAGAGGGGAGTCAAACTCCCTCTAAAAAGTAATAGTATCGATGCCAGTCATGCTATATCTCCCATCATCTCCAAACTTTGTGTTCACCTTGAGGTCTTTCTCCTCCAAGTCACTGAAGATATCTCTATTCCCTGTCAAATGGAACAAGGTACCAATGTTGAGATACCACATGCTTTCTATTACAATTTTGGCCATGCATGCAATGAGAGTGAAATCAAGTTCCAATTTTGAAGGTAGAGCTTCACCTATTGCTGCTACTGCAAGCTCCTTCTTGCTTGCTTTCCTCTATGGAAATTTTGTTGCATAGTGCCCAAACTCAGGACAGTGAAAACACTTGATGTTCAACAAGTCCTTCTTCTTTCCACCCTCCTCACCTTTGGACTTCTTTCTCTTGTATTTATCTTCTCTGCTGACTAATGAAAAGTCCTCTTCACTTATTTGGATGAGGTCCCATCTCTGGTGTTCTGCCGAATCTCTTCCTGTACCGAGTTGGACCACAATCGCTCCCACTCTAGTAGCTTATTCCTCCCATTAACTGAGTCTTGATAGTTGTGCCAACTCTTGGGAAGTCCTGGAAGTGCTAGGCTCACTATATCATCTTCTGCAATAGAAATCCTGACACTTCCAAGCTCATCCCGACATTTGGTGAACTTGGTCAAGTACCTCAGAATTGAGTCACCCTTCTCCATATTGATATTTCTAAGCTTATCCTTCACTACCGGCTTCCTGTGGTCGCTTCTATTTTGAAACAGGTCTGTCAATGCCTTCCCCATTGCAAATGGAGTTTACTTACTGTGGATATTTGAGATAATATGATCTTGAACTCCTTCTAGGGTATTTCTTTTTACCTTTGCCACACACTTTCTCCATTCAACCAAGTCTTAAAATCATATGTTAGAGGCTTTGAGATATCATGATCTATGAATTCCTTCAGCCTATTATCTTCCAACACTGCCTCCATCATGTCCTTCCAAGCTATGTAATTCGAGTTTCCCTCCAAGGCATACTCAAGTCTCAAATAGTAGAATGAAATCATGCTGACTCTGAAGTATGAAACTACAAATTTGATTTCACCTGCACAACAAACTCATATTCTCCTCTTCTATAATGACTTCATCTCTAATACCATGTATATTTTTACTTTAGATTCAAACTTCTTCTTTTATATATATATAATACTACCTAAGCACCCACGGGGGATTTGAAATGGTGACCTATCGCAACGAGTGCCTTAACAGTGCACCCATTCACCATCAATCCAAAGCCCCGTGGGCTTAGATTCAAACTTCTTATGTGATATGCTAAAACAAAATACATGAATCTACTCTACTCATCAACAGAAATAAAAATTGATCGATGAAATCACGAAGCAGAAAAGGAAGAATTTCAATCAAACATAACAAAATATTTTTCTAGGGAAATAAAATGCTCAAAACCCCGACTATCTATATTTCATTAACCAAAATATCTGATAAGTAAATACAATGCTTGTTCAACCTGAACAATATTTGCACAAGTACAAACTATCTCACTTCTTCAGAAACCAGCTGAAGCCAACACTTAGCTAAATTTGTTGCCTACCAAGCCCCTACTTCCTTGAAAAAACCCTAAGGTAATTAGCCCATATTTAATTTGGATAATCCCTCACCACAACTAAGAAATCCATCATAAGCCTTATGATGATTGCATGCACCATCTAAACAACTCAGAAAATTATACAACTGATAGTACACTGTCCATGAACTCTAATCTCAACTGGGTCTTCATCTGAACTGACATGCATGAAATATTTTGAGTGATTTATGAGTTATTTGATTGATCACTACATGTGAATTAAATCCAATTTAATCCACTTAACCACTCACTAGTTCCTCCAACAATTAGAACTAGTTTAACTGAATTTAACTCAGTTAAACTGAATTAAATAATTACAACTCAATAATAACTCAACCTGGGCCCCTAAAATTTAGGGATCACTCTACATGACTCTAGATATACTTTCAACTCCAATTTACTTAGTCAAGTAATTCAACTTAACTTTATTTCACTGCTACAAGCTGCTATGAGAATAAAATTACAATTTAATTCCTAATTTAATTCAAGGACAAATTAAATTAGGATTTTCTTGATGTTATTTTTAACATTTCTTCTTGTTATTTTCAAAAATAGATGAATAAAATAATATCAACCAACAATAACTAACTTTTCAAGTGCATCCCAAGACAGGGGGGCTTCCCATTTGGGAGAATTGCAAGAAGACAAAAGAAACTCAAAAACTGATTAGCAGAAAAATGATTTCATTACTCAACTAAAAATTACAAAATACAAGTTCATCTGACAATACTTTCCCCTCTTAACCCTTTTCTCTTTTTCCTAAACTTTTTTCTACCCTTGTCTACCCTGATCTTGTCTTTTTCCTAAATATTTATACAAGAAAATATCAACGAAAATTGTAACCACCTCTCCCATAATTGTCCTGTCAGATCATGATTAGTTTATAAAGGATTGTCTTTCATACATTCTTAGCTTAATATATGATCACATAAATATTATTTGGCATGGAATTATCTAGAAATAGCTTGATCTAGTGTGTTATGTTAATTGGTTTCTCAGTTTGGGTGTAGTTGGTCAATGGTCACAACCATAAATTGCCCTGTTGGGGAAATTATATGTGTTATAATTCCAATATCAAATTATCAATCCAAGGCTCATAATCTTCAAGGCACAAGTTCATGTAATGCAAGATCAGAGCGTCTAATCTAAATTAGAATATGAAATAAATTTGTTGTTTTACTACTATAAAAGAACACCAATCACTGTTATAAAAGAACTTTTGATCACTACTTACAAACGAACACCACTCATTTGTTGTAAAAGAAAGTATGAAAAGAACACACCAAACACTTTCTTAAAAAGAACACCTGTGATAGCAATTCTAACTTGAAAGATCCTATTAAAAGAAATGCATTGCAACTTAATCTATGAAAAACCTTCAATTCAAGACTCCTAATCTAAATCAAATAAATCATTCAAAATAAAGCTCACTCTTCATAATCAAGAAACTCATAATCGAAACTCAAAAGTAAATGAAAGCTAAATCAATCCGCATTATACTCATATCTCTACTTACACAATCGATTTCACACTTTTACTTGCTCTTACAAAGAAATGATTATGCTATGAAAAGCAAGAAAGCTTCTAATTGAAAAGAGATATAATTGCAAAGCTAAATCTCGGGTGTTGAAACAAATCGACAAGTATTTAATTCTGCAAATGCTCAAAAGAAACTAAGTAAACCAAGATTCTAATTGAAATGCTTTCAGATATAAAAGACTACAAAATAAGAAACTATTTTATCCTTAGATTACTTTAATCGAACTCAAGAAATCATTCAAACATAAGCACATTAACTAATGGTTCTACCAATAACTGATTACAATTATAAGGAATTTCGAAACTTAACTACAACTCCAAACAATGATGTAATGGTCTCGTTACATTTCTTTCAAATACATGATTTCAAAAACACAATATTACAAGAAATTATAGTGAATCAGTAAGTTACATAATCGATTTCAATTCATACATAAAATAAATAGAGTTATCAATCTCTTGTTTATCCAATTAAGAAGCACCTTTGGGTATTCCAATCATAAACCTATAACAAAGGGATTATTTATGCAATACAATCATTGATCAAGACAATTCGTTAGTTTGCAACGAGTTGAAGATGAAGTATTTATTTAATTTCAAGAAAACAAATTATAGTCTTGAGTACAAAATCCGAATTATGAGATCTAATTAACAAATGCTTTCAAAATATAATCCCTACGTCTAGATCTATCCTATAATGTTTTACAAAACTTGCTTTCAGGCGGTGGTGGGCCCTTTCCACTCCCAGAGCAAGTCTAGAGTAACACAATACTCTCTTTAAAAATCAAAAACACATTAATACTTACAACAAATTGAGTGCAGGATCAGAGTTGTATTGAAAGTCAAAACATAAGTTTATATGCATACATTCTTTTAGTCCTTCTGAGCCAAAGAAAAAATTATTACATCAATCCTTTCAATCTATCCTTTTCTTAATCCAAAAAGGTCATGGCTAAGCCATTTATAAAATTTACAAGTTGAATTTTGACTCTAACAGTCATTTTCCTTAATTCTGGAAAATTACATATTTTTAACAAATTGGCCTCAAAGATATTTTCATATCTTCCTAACCATGGCAAATTTTGGAAAACGGTTTGGCGGGAACCTAATTTGTCATATTTTCAAAAGAAACCTCTCTTGTATATTTCTCATTCAACTCCATTTTGTTGGAAAGCGTGCCTGAAGTTCGATTTTTTGATCTTTTTGCAAATTTGGGCAAGATTCTAGAATCTGGAAAAACAACATTTTGGTTATAAAATGGCCTCAAAGACCCGCATATAACTTTTGAACCAAAACGAATATTAAGAAACGGTTTTAGTTATAGATAATTTGTTATATTGGTAAAAAAACCCCATTTTATCATATTTTCGAGATTTGCCTCCAGCTAGATGCAAATCGAGGTCAAACTTGGCTTGTTGAAATTTCTGTGGATTTTGACCAAATTTGTTGATTTTCTTCTAGAAACCCACATGTGAGACCCGGGTGCAATCCAACTCATGGGAAGGTGTTAGAACATCATTTTGGACAATAACCTTCCTCGGTTTTCCCCAGAAGCGTGTCGAGATGTTGAAGCTCCAAATTGGATATTTTCATCTACAGGAATTTATTTCATACTCAACCTGTAGCAACTAGTTTAATTGGCTTGTGAAGAATTTTGGCAATGGAACCCTGCAAAAAATGAACTTAGCAAAAACCATCATTAGTAAATCATGACTAATTCATATCGAATTATATAAAAGGTAATAAAACTAATGATAATCAACCACAAGGTGTAAGATGCGATTTGGTGACAAGTTGTGGAATTACGGTATGAAATGAGTTAAAAATATCAGAATTTAGGTTATGAAATAGTGGTACTATGTGATGGAAAAATAGACATATTTGAGGCTCAACATGCCCTTGTAAAGAACCATGTATATCTCGTAATCGACACATCATTTGGAGGAAATTCACACAAATAACCTACTTGGGGATGTCCTGAACAAAAACCATGTTTTATATGTTCCAAAAGTTGCTTCATTTGCCCAAAAATTTCATTTGAAATTAATGACTCCATTCTTCCTGGCACGAGCTTTCTAACTTTTTAATCTCTGCCTGGAGGCTTCTAAAATTGACTGGGTGCAATGTCAATAACATAAAATAATGTTGTCGATGTTATAAATAAAATCCATGTCGTTATTTGCACTGAATTTGTGGGGAAATATCTCAACTGATAATCGTGCCATTGGTAGTCAAATATTGGACGTCTAGTAACTAAAAATGCATACGGATCCTTGCGTATCTACTGAAATAGTGACTCATGTTAACTTGATCATTCTACACTTCCAGTAATTGGATTGTTCTTGTGCTTTTGGTAGTGGTATTTCTGTGTATTTCTACCAAATAGAGTGACAATTAATAACCCTGAAAGCTACATAAAAGTTACAGGAACCAAGCTAGGAAAACCATCATCAGTAAAACCAACAATAATACTTTCTAATTCATTGAAAATAAAGGAAAATAATGATAATTAAATACTTCAAATGTTTTTTTGGTATATTCACAAAGAATAGCAATATGGGTAATAGATGGTTAAAGGATTATGAAAAAATCACTAAAAATGGGTGCTTGGAATGGTGAAAAATGTAACAATTTGGTGAATTGACATCTTCCCCATGCCTATGCTTTTGTATGCCCTCATGCAAACAATATAGATTTGACAACAAAGAGTCACCTAATTTTCTAAATGCAACCATCCTACATGGTTGTACCAGACATCTTATTAGTAGTCCCACTCTCTCCCTTCATTCATGTAACGATGGCACTTGCATTGACACTTTCATAATCATTATTGATTGCACTCTATCTAATATGGCATGACTTATTTTTACAATCATCCTTTCCAATATTTTCATATAATTTCATGGAATCATCTTCCTTTACCCTCGGATCCATTTTATTGACGCCCCTGAGTATCATAATGAAACAATGGTCTTCTCTATTTTCTAGAATGTGAAACTAGTTTGTACTCCACCCATCTTATTTTAAAGAGAATTCATACCAGCCACACTCTTTAAACAATGTTCCATTCCTATAATTATGAACCATACCTATTATATCACTCGGTCTTTGAGAATGATGCTCCACATGTGCACAAGGTCTATGATTAGTTGGTAAGATAGATGCAGCTCTGGACTTAAGACCTCCACTTTTAGGCAAAAATTCATGATCCCCTCCAATAGATTCATGCAACCTTTTTTCAGACTTCCATCCAAACACTGTAGTAATTGCAAAAATTGATGAATTAGTCTTAACATTTTTTTCCTCTCTTACAAGAAGTTTATTCACCCTTCATGCCTCCAGTATTTTAGAATATATGTTGTTATCAGAAAATCTAGTGTCCACTCGGAGCTGTTAGTCCCACTAAGACAAGTATCTATCTTAGAAACAAACAAACCAAAGCTACTTTAGCTTTCCTTTATGAGAAGTAGATAAGAGGGGAACAGAAGATACCAACCTTAGTCTTGCGCTTGGTTCCTTGCTTGGTTCCTCTCCCTTCTGACAGACCTTTGCCGCTTCTTCTTCGCTTACCCAGCTTCAAAGAGCACCTGTAGAGTCAAAGCAGCATAATACTATCAAAGAACAGAGATCTACAATCATAAAAAATTTAGGACCAAATATATATTGTCCACACAAATGCATATATCATCAAACATACAAGAATGTGGAGGAAAACTTGAATAGCTTTATCAATATCAAGAATAGCAAAGAGGATTACAACCTATTGCTCTAACCCAGCATCATCCTCCCAGCATGAAAGCCCTTCTTCACCTCATGAAAAGCTTAGATCACCCAACACTATGATATTTCACCAAGAAACCAACAGCACTTCCTTACAAAATACAAGATTCCAGCCTCTAGATCTCTGTGATGAGGGATCCATATATAGATGTTTGCATTGGGGTGAGTCAGCTCCTGGGTTTTTGATTAGTGTCCTCTCTCTGATAGTTCTTGGTTCCACTTGGAGATTCATGATCTCTTACTCATCCCTAGGCAAATTCAGAGAGGCAAGTGTCACAAGAGAAGTTTCTGGAGAATTTCCATGATCATCCACCTTGCAAACTATCTCTGCATTTGTCTACTCTCGCTCATCGCACCTACAGAAGGTTATCAGTATACCATCGCACCTTTTGCACTAAGCAAGTGAGATGCATCGCACCCTTAGCACTAAGCAGCCTGTATGTCCATTTTGACCAGTTCTGAGCAATTTTTCCATGGAGAACTTCTGGGAGATGATGTAATCAGTTGACCTTGTTCCTTTAGGGTGTGAAGCAACACTTTTAGGGACTTAGAAGCCCTTGGTTTATGGACATGTATGATTTGGGTTTCAGTGCCCAAAAATGTCTATAACGTATGTTAGAAAATAAAATTCACCATTCTTTTAATGAATTTTAGACCTCAAATCATCGTTTTGCACACCCTCACTTTGAGAAAATCCTCACTCTCAACTGGTGGCACCATTAGAGACAGATATGTTAAGAACTTTGAGTCCTTCTTAATAAGAATTTAAACAAATTTACATGAAGTAGGGCTCATTGAAATATGTTCAACCCTGCATTAAATCTAAGAGAATCCAACTTTCCATTTTGAGGAAGCCAACACATTAGAACAATCAAAGAAAGAGGTACTGCAAGAAGTATTTACGATTTTTTGTCGTTTTTCCACATCTCTGTGCAAACATGTTTCTGTAGCAGGACAAATATGTATATTAATATGTTCAATCTAAGTATTATTATATGTAACTATTGTCCTAGATTATCTATCGAGTCCATTTCCATTTACTTCACATGCTCCTGCACCTTCAAGATTTGACTATCATTTCAACAACTTCTCCATATTACATTTACATTACTACTTCCTTCGTGTAGGAGCATATGCAACTTAGCCTAATATACAACTTGATGATGTTTTTTCTTCATATTTTCTAGCTTTCTGTCCACTCCCTCATTAGACTAGTTCCTTTACAATGTAGTACTAAATTTTCTAATCATCAAGTTTAGCTACAGTTTTTATGCTATTAACAGGAACATTTTTCAGTTGAGGCCATATATAAAGGACACACCGAATACAATAACAATACCTAATGACTTGAACAATGTAATTCCATTTTCTCTTGTACCTAGCCACTAAACCTTTTATAAACAATAACTTTTCTACTTTGAATCTGATCCAACCACTTGAGAGAGTTCAAAAGTTATATAAATACTAGTGACATGTATGTTACCTACATGTGCCCTTTGTCCCATGTAATATCATCACCCACATACTCTACAACATTGAAAATGTAACAATCATCAATTTTATCTCCTATTGTTTCCAAAAAAACACCACTAGAATAGTTGATCGAGAAAGGGAGAAATATTCTTGCATTAGTCATAGCATGCTTAATTTCCTTCACAACATGGCCTTTCTATTGACATACAATTGTTCTTCTAACAGATTCTAGTTACAATAGGATCCCTATACCATTCTTATGTATGACATCCTCCAACAACATAACCAAAAGATACATTAAAACTGAAAAATAACTTAATGAAATCAATTATCAATGAGAACAAAAATGGGCTACATGTACCAAGCCTATTATAGGATTTTCCTAGGATTTTTGTTTGTTTTTACTGGATTATTTAATTACAGGTTTTCCTATAGATGCCAATAAAGACCAAGGGTAAGGGAACTCCAAATCATAAAATACCACAATAAATAGGTACAATACTAGATGATCTCTCACCCCGAATCAACGTATTTAATACAAGGAGAATGGATAAAATAATTCCCATATTATATAGATAAACCCTTCAAAAATCTATTTGCAACCATAGGATCTAATATGAGTATAGCAACAAACTTTGTTATATGATTTATCACAATGTATAAATTGGATTTCAATGAAATTTTTTGAGCAAGTTTTTAATATTTTATTGCTCTTCCACACCAAAAATCAGATCCATCTAATACACATATATTTAGATATAAGAAAAGTGGATATAAGTGATGATGCTTAATTTTTCAAAAACTAGAAACAGGGTTTGCTTGAAATTTTGTGGATTTTTTCATCTTACCTTATTAATTCTCTCCTCCAAATCTATGGCCATTTGACACATGGTTTGGAATATATCCTTGAATCAATTTCTACATTTTTATTCTACATGAATAGAGGTAGGTATTTTTGATACATAAGTAGAGGTAACCATTTTTTATCTTCTTCTTCACCTCCTTCAAACCCTATTGTGTCTTCCCTTTATTTACTTATCATCAATCCAAATACTCTAATACCAAACGTTATGAACATTATTCCTTAAAGATGATAAGAATTCAATGAACAAATTCCATTTCAAGCATACAACCTCCTTTTCCAATAGATACAATACAAGATAGGATGTGATGATCCTAAGACTAAGTCTCCTTGGTGTATATATAGAGGACAAAGGGTACAATTATGATGGAAGGGTACAACGAAAAGTTTTGGCATACCTAACAATATAACTATATAAATGTAATAACCAAATATATGGGGCTTAAAAAGACATTTTAGGGTTAACATGGAGTTTTTTTTAGGGCTTAATAGTGTTTTAGATCCATTTTTGGATTGACAAAATCATGCACAAGCATCCTAACACTAAGTTGCAAGAAAGAGTTTCAGTTTTTGGTCTTGTTAGGAAAGTCACAAAAGCACTAGGAGGAGAGGTAACTAAGGGAATATTAGGTCAATGAAGGAGATCCCTTGTGCTATTCAAGATACTTGAGAAACTACCCATAGCTTTGGGAAATCTCTTGGCTTAGAAGGGTTGAAGGGAAACTTTGTTTATTTTTTGGTTATGAAGGAGAGTGGTCTTCATTATTACACTTTATGCGATTGAAATAAAGTTCCTCTTACGGTATTTGGTCGAGCTAAGGGATGGCCAGTTGTAAGAGAAATTTATGCACTAATTAGCCTACTCATGGGTGGAAAATGGCTCACCCTTCATTAAAATTGTAAGAAACCTTTTATTTAAATCAAGTAAGTAAATTATGTTTAGTTTGCAAATATGGAAAATATGGCATGATCATGAATTCCTATATGTGATTATATGTAATCCTAAATAATTTCTTACTCAATTTACTATTGAATCCTTGTGATGCATGGTTATGGAGGTTTCATAAATTTTATCATTAGCATAGGACTTGTAAAAAATTTAATTCTTTGATTTCCTTGGTGGTATGACTATAAGTTAAATTGGTGAAAGTATGGATAGATATTACTATGGTGTCTTGTCCACTTGTTTCCTTTAATAATAGGTTTTTTGTATTTATGTATGTATGTATGTATGTATGTATGTTGAGAGGGTAGATTTGTCTACACCGTAAACATCTTGAGCAGTAATCAGAGTTGAATCAGCAGAGAAGATAAAATTAGTAGGTTTCACAATAGAATATCTTGGTCAATCAAGGGAGTTCCAGATCAATTTGATAATGGAAAAACTTCCTTGAATTGTATCATTAACCCAACTCCAAGGAGGAATACATTGTATTTCTAATGAAGACTAAGTTGATTAAGTCTTGAAAAAACATATTAGGTTAAGAAGCTATAACTTTCATTAAGGAATGGATGATTCCAAAAAAACTCTAATACAGGGGATCAACCTTGGGTTCATGGTCCTTTTTCTGCATTAACAAGTATTTGAGATCTCTGTAATAGAAATTTTGGAATTTTTGTACTCTTGAGGAAAAAAAAATGGTTTGAAGTTTTAGCTAAGAATTGAAGGCATTGAAATTGTAAATTATTAAAAAAATGGCATAATTATGGACATTCTCACCTAATTTATAATGTGATTTTGAAGGCCCAATTTACAAAAATTAAGTTGAATGAAAGGTCTCACTCAAGGCCATGGGTAAGTGTAAGAGCTTCCTTGAGTTGTCACAAGTCTAGAAGGATATATGTGGGCATTCTATTTTCAACTCACAAGAGATTTTATATTCATTATGTTCCTAACAAAAAATAGGCCTTAGTCTAGCCTTTTTCCTCTAAATGTGTAATGGGTGGTTAAAGCCTTATATTGCCAAAATCTAGTTGAGTAATAGGTTTCTATAAAGCCTTTATATCCTTGGGTTTACTACCCTTATGGCCTCAATTATAATTTCTTGATGAGGGCTAGACATTATTATGAAATATGAAAATTTAAATTATGTAAATTACATGCCTTTAAAGGCCCATTAAAACTTTACTTGAATATTTTTTTTCTTACATGCACAAAAGGTTTTAATAATGAAAAAAAAATGGTGATTGTATCTCCAAAATACAATAGACTTGATGAAAAAGAGAACATCTAAATTTACTCTATATGTAAACTCTACATGCTATGAAATTTTCCATGTTATAGGTTGTAGATTGTACATGCTAGGGGAAGCTTCCAAATATCAACTTGGGAAAACACTAAACAATTTAAAGAGTTAATTATAATCAAATGAACTCAAGTATAAAACACTAAAATATTTAAAGAGTTAATTATAATCAAATGAACTCAATTATAAAATTTAATAAGGCATTTATAATATGTGTCAAGCTATGATTTTATGGCCTTTTCCATTTCCCTATATTCAATTTATTGTGCCTAGAAATTAATTTCTTAAGCATGGTTGACATCTCTAATATTGTCCCAATTTCATTCATAACGCAAGGGCTCCAATGGGCTTTCCATGTGCCTTTTTAAAATCATCTGCAAGCTATATAAAATATGATATAGAAATACATATGCACCACCATATGTGGCAACATGTGTTTCCTAAGACGTGATGGTTATGCAAGGGCACAAGCCAAATTGTGATGATTATACAAGGGCATGTGCCAAATTTGTATGCTAGAGGTATGCTAAAATAATTTCCCAAATGTATGCCCATTGCACCAAAGGCTAAACCCAATTTTCACATGGAATATTTGAAGTGAATATGACCTAGGGCATTCATTCCAACATGGATGTTGATTTGACACTAATATGGGAAACTAGGAATAATGTAATCATGTGGAAGCACAAAGGAAATTCAACTAATTGGTGGTATCAAATCAATGGGCGGGTTATTTTTTCCAATCCAAACGAAGCTCAACAACAATGGAGAGGAGCCACATACCTAGTGAATAGTATTTTCCCAAACCCTCCATTAGGATCCTTAACAGAATTAACCCCTATCCACCCTAAAAAAAATCCAATACACCCTTTTGACCATTAATCATTTCTAAAGACATCAAAGCACACCATGTGGCAATTTCATTTGGGATAGCATCGTGGGTTCACGAATGATTTTATATGTTATAAATATAAACATAATGTATTTTATATTTATAATGTTATGATAATATGTCATATTATTAATAGTTAAATAAATAAATTCATAATTTTATTCATTCAAGTATGAATAAAGTAAGTTAACTAGAGTCAATGGATGATACACTAGATCTAGTTGACCCTGGTATTGATAAGGAACCACCCTAAAGTGACAAGTGGACTTAGGGTGCCATTTCATCTACCACATGTTACCGGTGCAATCATGTTCACATGACACTAGTACAAAATATTCGAGTGGCCATATTCCATTGCTCTAAGCTTAGAATGAGATAGAACTTACATCAATGAAATCTCTTGATGAGTATAATACAATGATTTCCCTAGAAATGGGGTTTGAATTTAGTAAAGGAAGCAAAAAATTTATAACCACGCCTCCTCAACGTGACTTTAGGGGTTTGGTGTGTTACAAATATATGTTATGTTATATTAATGTTAAAGAAGTAAATATCTATCCATTTTAGTGATAATAATGCTCTATCAAAAAGATAATATGCATTCTCTCATCCAAATATATATTTTTTGTTTGGCATTATATCACGAACTAATCCATTATAAATTGCATCTTAATTAGATATTCAAGTGGAATAGAAGTAACAAATACATGAAATTATGTATTTTCCAAGGCAATAAGTGCCACAACATTATGTGAATTGTGTCCCTTTTCAATATTTGTAAGTGGGTTAAGCTTAAGTCTTACTATTTATAATTATATCCTCCTTTCTCAATAGAGAGTGGTTAACAACCATAGTTGTGTAGTTCATTTCGTTACAACAAGAATCAAGTATGGCTTTTCCTTAGGATTATGTTGTTTGTTTTGCAATAGAAGACATGGGTGTTCATATTTTGTTTCTAGATTAATTAGAGGAAATCATTTAAAGTAAGCCTCCCACTTGTGCCCTAGTGATACAAGGGAGAAATGAAAAAGTCACATCCATAATAAAACTCAGTCATGTTATATTTGTGCAAAACTATTCATATTAGTTGGAATGTGTTCACCATAGAGATGCATGTGGTAAGTTTATATCCCTTTCTCAAAAATGAAATTATATGTTCCCATGTAAAGATTATGTAGAACCTTAAGATTTAGCATATGAAATTTCAATTGATAATAATAGAGAGTTGGCATTTGGTGCTTAATATGACCTTTTAAAAAAGAGAGATAAAAAAATCATTCTATGATATTGATTTAATGCCCAAGGTAAAGGAAGGAACATCTAGTAAGGAATTGTAGTGTGACCCTAGGATGATCAATAAGGAAATAAACCACCTCATTCTTGAGAACAGTTAGTTACTTATCATGAAAATGTCCTCTTTCTGTAATGGTTTAATCTTGTGAACAACTAGGAAAGCTTGTTAAGGACAAAAAAATTATGTTTTAAAAGGTGATAGCATGAACAAATTAGTGACTAAGGAAACTCCTAATATATCAACATAGCACAAGTATATCATCATTAGGTTCCCTTGTTATAATTTCCTCTAATCCAACATAAGGACTTTAGACAACGAGAAGATGATTTGGAGTTACTCAAATTTCTAGCCATGTGGATGAACAATCTAGTAGATGTAGGGGTTTGAAAAAGGAAAATAGTGATAAGGATGTTGGGAGTAATAATGATGACAAATAAGAGACATATTCCATTCAAATTAACAATAGACCAAATGAATTAGTGTTTAACAATACACCAACTTCTTTGACAACAAGAAAAAGGAAAAACAAAGAGATCCACAAGTTACAAAAAAATGCTATCATCTAAGAGTGGCATTCCAATGCCATAATTAAGGATGTCAATCCTTCGAGTGGAGCTAGTGACATGAGTATAGAGATTTCCTCCCCATTGTGAAAACCAAGAATGAAAATTGTTGGGGTAAACACATCATGTCTTAGTAATCAAAAAGCATAATTGCATTACAAAATAGTGTGTAGACACCATTCACTGAAAAGGGGTTAGGGGAAAATTCAGGAGTCACTTGTCAAAAACAAATTACACTGCTAGTTATAAACTAAATAATGGTAGTGTAAATGAAAGATGTGGATTTATATTTTCATATCCTCCCAAGGTGAGAGGACATTAGGCTTGCATGGAGTATCACTCCATATTATTAAAAATCCTCTTATAACGACCAAAGAGCCAAACCTAATAATAACATATACCCTAAGGAATAGGCACCCAATATTATTAAGTACTATGCATTGGCTATGAAAATAAAAGTGTATCCATCCATGAATGCATTATAAGTTGTAGTTGTAAGGTATATAGAAATATTTAGGAGAAATGAATCTTCTAAAACTACTATGTAGATTTAATAATTGTACATGGTCAAAATTTTCAAGGTAAATGACTATTGAAATTGTAGACATTGGGTATAAAATATTGCATGAATTTTTCCCTTTATTATAAATGTATTGGCTAAGTACTATTCCTATGAAAAATCATTATATTTTAACGTGTAAATTACAAATATAAATGTCATGCTAAGTTATGTTTTAAACATTTAAAATTGCACTCATGGAGATATTTTTTCCTTTATATTTTCTTTGGAAAAAGGAAGGATGACAACCAAATCCATGTTAAGAACAAATATCTTTGTAAAATTATATTTGACATAGCAATTTTAAGATATGAACTATCCATGTATGTGAATCATTTTTATCAAATTAATATAAAAGTATCACTAACATGGGAAACAAGCATGCCATTAAGAAATATGAGGAATGGAAAATAGCTTCACTGTGACTTCTTATTTTGAAATAATCATACCTTTTATACAGTATTGAGAAAAGCTTGTCCCTATTTGATGCTAGTATGACCACTTAGCCTAAAACCTTCATTTTCATAAAATGCCTCCCTTTAACAATAATAATAATAACAATTCCAAGTTTTCATTGGGATCTATGATATATTCTAGAGTGATTATTCAAAAATGTAGAGAGCTTTAGAAGGTAACTATATGGCCTACAAGTATTCATTAAGGACATAAAAAGGTCAAAAGGATAGGGACATCTCTTTAAGATGGGAAAATATGCAAGATGTTAAATATGACTAGAAATTGCTTAGTAGGTTATAGGTTCACAACATTTATCTTTATGTTTCATTAGTTGTAGACCAATATGGAATGCTTGAAGAGTACAACCAATTCAAATTCAGAACTAAACTAGTAATTCAACTTATAACATTTATTAAACAATGTAAAACAATAAGTTAGGATCTAAAACAAATACACAAACATTTCAATAGGTTAGAAATCATTTTTATATGTTATGTTAAACTTAAATAACAATATTTTCACTTGTAAGTGTAAAAAACATGCAATAATTTCTTGGTAGTAACTATTATTGGAGAGATTACTTCGTGGATATACTAGCAATTGGCTTAAAAGGTACAAAGAGAGGCCAATAGAATTATTAAATTGGAATTGTTGAATTTCTCCTTTAACTTTGCGGGGATCTAATAATCCTGGGAAACAAAGTTGTCTGAAAATATTAGTGATCGAAACTGTTAAAACACAATATGACAAAGAAGTGTTTTGATGGATTGAAATACTATTCCTGTCCAAAGCTTTTTCTTTGGTAATGGGGTAGTAGTATGTAGCAACATACCTAGCTGTCGTATTGACATGTGGGGCTTTCAATCTTGCTGATGATACTAGTGGATACAACTTTCCCTTTGGTAATTGGAACTGGGCTAGGCTTCGTCCTTGGCCTCAAACAAAAACATAGCGAGTAACAGAATGATTTTTTAGCAAACTGCAAGGGATCCAATTTATTGATTTCAATGCCCTTGATTGAGAAAACAATTAGATATTAAATTTTCGATTTTATGGACAGAAACAAAGAGAAAATGTCAATATGCTTTATTTCCCTCTTAAAATTTTGTATGAAAATATACCTCTACAGCACTCACAATTATCTGTTGAAAACATAATTCCAACTACACATCGGGTGAGCGATTCAGCTTGGAGCGATTCACCTTGGAGCGATTCAAAATGTGCGATCCGCTGATATCGCATCGGCGAAGTGGCAGGGAGGACTAACAAGGAGGCGTTCATTTGTTGCGATAAGCGATCGCCGATACCGCATCGGAGAAATGGAAGCTGGGAATTACAAAGTTGCTTTTGTTATTTGCGATGAGCAATTGCCGATATCGCATCGGCGTATCGCTATCGGCGTTTCAAGTGGAGCATGACTTTTTATAAATGAGCAATCGCCGATGGGCCAGACCCAACGTTGGAATTAATTTTTTTTGATAGATTATCGGGTCCACAGTATTTTCGCAATTGGGGAAACCATGGGTGCACAACTTTTGCATATATGTGTGCCATGCGATGAAGCTCGGACCCGATGGATTTCCAAAACCATATTGTATAATGGTTGAAGTAAAAGCCTGCAAATAAATTTGACGTGAAGTAAAAGTTTCTTTACCGCCGTTTATGTCAGTCAAACAGTAAATGCAAATTTACTGTGGGTTGGTAAGTTTTTATGAAGTTTTTAATTTTACATGAGCGGGAGTATGGGCGCAAGTAAAAGGCCAATAAAATCATTTAATTTTTATTGTTTTCTTTTACGGAAGCATGGCAACACGAATGTATGTAATTTCCTTTGTAGTCATATATATAAGTAATGTTTTTTTTTTGGAAGAAAAAGGCACAGCAGTGTGTATGTAATGTTCTGTGTATGCAAAAGGATGCACGCAGCAGCGTGAAAAATATCCATATGTAATTCTTACACAGAGGTGAAATATTAGTGGTGAATCCCTCTCCGAAAGAGGAAGATTATAATTTGTAACAACAATTTTTTTTATAGAAATCCTTGGAGTGCAAAACTCTATCCGCTGCTCAGAAATTTTTTTGTATGTTTCCGCTGTGTCAAGATCCTGGAGTGAAAAACAGAGCATTGTCTCTGTGTGTGAGTTCTGTTATGTTTTTGGGATTTTAACAGAAAAATCCCCAACAGTGGTATCAGAGCTAGTTCAGGCTCTTTGAAGACAGTCAAAGAAGCTGAAGGAAGGAGTTTTCTGGTGGCAGTAAATCTTCTCCATAAAAGTGAAGACTCAGTTAAAAGGATCCAGGTATTCCTCAAAAAAAAAATTGTAGCTGCTGAAGAAACAATCAGTTATTTTAATACACAATCAAGGATTTAGAAGCATATTTAAAGAGTGCTAAAATGGCCAACACCAGCACAAAAATGGGTATGTTTAACCCTCAATTCCCACAGTTCAATGGGAAAAACTATGACTATTGGGCTATAACTATGAGAGCCCTGTTTTCCTGTCAAGATTTATGGGAATTAGTTCAAGATGGTTTTGAAGAACCAACATATTAAAATGTGTTTAACAGATTAACTCAGGCAGAGAAAGATCTATTAAAGAGCAATAGGAAGAAGGATTCAAAAGCCCTTGTATTTTTGTATCATGCAGTGGACCAAAGTGTGTTTCCAAGGATAGCAGCAGCTAAGACATCCAAAGAAGCTTGGCAAACTCTCAAGACAGCCTATCAAGGCGTGGAGAAAGTGAAGATAGCAAAACTACAGTTGCTGAGGAGAGATTTTGAGAATCTGAGCATGAAGGAGTCAGATAACATTGACTCATTCTTCACACATGTGATTGGTTTGGTTACACAAATGAGGACTCATGGAGAAGTTCTTCAAGAAAGGAGGATTGTGGAGAAACTTTTGAGGGTCCTACCCTCCAAATTTGATGTGATGGTCACCACCATAGAAGAGACAAAGGATCTCTGAAACTTTTCAGTTGATGAACTTCATGCATCACTGATAACTCATGAGAAGAGGTTGAGTAGAAATGAAAAATCATCTCTAGAGAAAGCCTTCAAGACCCAGATGTCCTTTGGAAGAGGAAGAGGTCAAGGCAAAGGAAACAAAAGAGGAAGAGGAAGAAGCCAGAACAGAAGTGGAAGGAACAGTCCAGCAAATGCTCAAGGAAGAGGCAGCAATTCAGATCAGAACCAAGGCCATGGCAGCAGCCAACAAAGAGGACAACATCATGCTCAAGGACCAAGGTATGAAAAATCCAATGTCCAATGTTATTATTGTAAAAAATATGGGCATTATGCCAATGAGTGTAGGAAGAAACAGCATGATATGAGTAATAGTTCTAGTGAAAATATCACTAGAGAAAATACAAGCCAAAATAATGTTTTATTAGCTTGTAACATGGCCGAAACAAACAGTGAAGATATATGGTTTCTAGATTCCGGTTGTAGCAACCATATGACATGAAACTTAGCTCTGTTTTCTTCTTTAGATCAAGGTGTGAAGTCACAAGTCACACTTGGGACTGATAGCAAAATTTCTGTTATGGGAAAAGGAGAAGTCAAAATATTTACAAAGAACAGTGAAAAGAAAACCATAGCAGATGTCTAGTATGTCCCTGGAATGAGGTGTAACCTCTTGAGTATTGGACAGCTTGTCCATAAGGGGTACAATGTTTTCTTTAAAAATGATGTATGCACCATCATGGATATAGCACCCAGCAAAAGATGCATTGTTGAAGTTAAAATGACAAGGAACGGGATGTTCCCTCTCAGAATAAGAGCAGATTTGAAAAACAAAGAAGTAATTGCAGCTGTTACCCAAGAGACTTTCCAAAGCGTGCCAAAGGATGAAAATTGGTTATGGCACTTGAGATTCGGACATCTCAACTTTGCAGGTCTTAATTTGTTGAGCAGAAAAGGAATGGTAAGGGGATTACCATTGATAGAGAAACCAGACAGCCTTTGTGAAGGTTGCATTTTGGGGAAGCAACACAGAGAAAGTTTTCCATCAGGGAAAAGCATAAGGGCAAAAGCACCCTTAGAGATTTTCCACTGAGATGTATGTGGACCGATGCAAACCCCATCACTAGCAGGCAGCCAATATTTTCTAACATTCATTGATGATTTCACTAGAAAGACTTGGGTTTATTTTCTAAAGAACAAAAGTGAAGTGTTTGAAAAATTTTGCAATTTCAAAGCACTTGTAGAAAATCAAAGTGGGCTGCATATCAAAGTTCTGAGAACTGATAGAGGAGGTGAGTATATCTCCAAGGAATTCCTACGGTTTTGTAGAGAAAATGGAATACACAAGCAATTTACAGCAAGGTACACTCCGCAGCAAAATGGAGTTGCTGAAAGGAAGAATAGGACCATCATGGATATGGCAAAGAGCATGTTGAAGGCAAAGCATTTGCCAAATGATTATTGGGTTGAAGCTGTAAATTGTGCAACATATATTTTGAACAGGTGTCCTACAAAAGCAGTGATGAATAAAGTGCCGGAAGAAGCATGGAGTGGGAGAAAGCAAGGAGTCACCCACATGAAAGTTTTTGGATGTGTGGCTTATGCACACATTCCAGATCAGCTAAGGAGGAAGTTGGACACCAAAGGGGAGAAATGTATTTTCATTGGATACAGTGAAGAATCCGAAGCTTACAGGTTGTATATCCCATCTACCAAGAAGTTTTTTGTGAGCAGAGATGTTCAATTTATTGAGGAGGAAGTTTGGGGTGGAAGCATAGAGAAAATAGTGAATGTTAAAAACTGTTTGTCTCATGATGAAGATGATGAGGAGATGGTTGAAATACATCCCCAAACAACAGCGCCAACACAAGGACAGCAAGAAACGCCCTTGAGGAGAAATGAAAGTGCTTCTCCAAGCACACCACAAAGTGGAAGTTCAAGTGCATCTTCAAGCATTTGCACACCAAATGGAAGTGGTAAGAAATTTAGAAATTTAAGTGACATTTATGATGAAGGAATGAATTCCTTGTTTGCTTTGTATTGTCATGTTGATGACCCTATTCATTTCGAAGATGCAATTAAGGATAAGAAATGGATAGAAACTATGGATGAGGAGATCAATGCCATAGAGAGAAACAAAACATGGGATTTGGTTGAGCTACCAAAAGGTAAAGAAGTCATTGGAGTCAAATGGGTTTATAATACCAAGTGCAATGTTGAAGGCAAAATTGAAAGACACAAGGCAAGGCTGGTTGTCAAGGGATACAAGCAGCAATATGGGAGAGACTATGAGGAAAATTTCGCACTGGTTGCAAGAATGGAAACTGTGAGAGCAGTGATGTCCATAGCAGCACAAAACAAGTGGAAAGTTTACCAAATGGACGTGAAATCAACATTCCTAAATGGAGTGTTAATGGAAGAGGTTTATATTGAACAACCTCTAGGCTATGAGAAGAAAGGCCAAGAACACAAAGTATGCAGATTGAAGAAAGCTCTTTATGGGCTGAAGCAAGTGCCAAGAGCGTGGTACAGTAGGATAGATTCCTATCTACTGGAAAATGAGTTTGACAAATGTGAGGGAGAACCCACCGTCTATATCAAAGAAAAGGATGGTAAGATTTTAATTGTAGTATTGTATGTTGATGATGTGATTTTTTCAGGTAATGATGACTACCTCATTAAAAATTTCAAATCAGTCATGAAAAAAGAATTTGAAATGACTGACATGGGTTTGCTAAGATACTTCTTAGGAATAGAAGTAGATCAAAATGAAAATGGAATTTTTATCTCTCAAGCGAGATATGTAAATGAAGTATTGGGCAGATTTAATATGCAAGAGTGCAAGGCAGCGATCACTCCCATGGTAATGGGATTAAAACTCAGCAAAGAGGACAGCAGCAAGGATTTTAATCCTAGCTTATATAAGAGCACAGTTGGCAGCCTCATGTATTTAACAGCAACTAGGCCAGACATAATGTTTGCTGTTAATTTAATTTCCAGATTCATGGAGAGGCCAAAGGAAGCACATTGGCAAGCAGCAAAAAGAATTCTGAGGTATGTCAAAGGCACTAAAAGATTTGGCATCTTATATACTGTCTCAGAATGTTCAGATTTAGTCGGCTACACCGATAGTGATTGGGCTGGAAGTATAGATGACCGGAAAAGCACTTCCGGTTATGTTTTTCACATGGGTTCAGGACCCATTTCATGGGCTTCTAAGAAGCAGTCCATTGTAGCGTTGTCTACAGCAGAGGCAGAATATGTGGCAGCGACATCAGCAGCATGTCAAGCAGTCCATTGTAGCGTTGTCTACAGCAGAGGCAGAATATGTGGCAGCGACATCAGCAGCATGTCAAGCAGTCCATTGTAGCGTTGTCTACAGCAGAGGCAGAATATGTGGCAGCGACATCAGCAGCATGTCAAGCAGTCCATTGTAGCGTTGTCTACAGCAGAGGCAGAATATGTGGCAGCGACATCAGCAGCATGTCAAGCAGTTTGGATGAGAAGGACGTTGAGGAGCTTAGGCCAAGAGCAGGCAAAAGCAATAGTGATTTTTTGTGACAATAGCTCAGCCATTTCCCTGTCCAAGAATTCAGTGTTTTATAAGAGAACGAAACACATCGACACAAGGTTTTATTATATCAGAGAATTGGTAAGCAATGGAGAAATCAATTTACAACATTGCAGCACTCAGGAACAGGTAGCAGACATTTTGACAAAGCCATTGGATCATAAAAGCTTTGAATTTTTGAGGAAATGTCTGGGTATGATTGAATGCCCAATAGTTGAAATTAAAGGGGAGTGTTGAAAGTGTAATTTCAACTGCGCGCATCGGGTGGTAGCATGAAAATTAAGCGATGAGCGATCTGCCAATATTGCATCGGCGAAAGGGCAGTGGGGAACTTATAAAGTTTTTTTTGTTTGTTGTTGTTTGCGATGAGCGATCGCCGATATCGCATCGACATATCGCTATCGGCGTTTCAAGTGGAGCATGACCTTTTTATAAATGAGCAATTGCCGATGGGCCGGACTCGACGATGGTATTAATTTTTTTTTATAGATTATCGGGTCCATAGTATTATCGCATCGGAGGAATCACAGTGGTATCGGCCCATATTGCAATCGGCATTTCGCAATCGGGGAAACCAAGGGTACACAATTTTTCATAAGTGCATGCTATGCGATGAAGCTCGGACCCAATGGGTTTCCAAAGTCAAACTGAATACTGGTTTAAGTACAGGCCTGCAAAATAAATTCTGGTTTAAGTACAGGCCTGCAAATGGGTTTCCAAAGTCAAACTGAATACTGGTTTAAGTACAGGCCTGCAAAATAAATTCTGGTTTAAGTACAGGCCTGCAAAATGAATTCAACGTGAAGTAAAAGTTACATTACCGCCAGTTTTGTCAGTGAAACAGTAAATGTAAATTTACTGATGGTTGGTAAGTTTTGGTGAAGTTTTTAATTCTATCATTTCTATTTCAGTGGAAGTATGGGCACAGGTAAAAGCCAGCAAAACCATTTAATTTTTTTTACGGAAGCATGGCAAGAAAAACGGATGTAAGTTGTTTTTGGTTTTCATATATATATGTAATTTTTTTTGTATTGACTATGAAAATCAAAGGAAGTCACAACAATGCGTAAGAGATTTTTTTTAATATGCAAAAGGATCCACAGTTTTGGTGAAGTTTTTAATTTTATCATTTTTATTTCAGCAGGAGTATGGGCACAAGTAAAAGCCAGTAAAACCATTTAATTTTTTTTTACGGAAGCATGGCAAGAAAAACGGATGTAAGTTTTTTTTGGTTTTCATATATATATGTAATTTTTTTTGTATTGACTATGAAAATCAAAGTAACGCAGAGCAATGCGTAAGAGATTTTTTTTAATATGCAAAAGGATCCACCGAGCAGCGTGAAAAATATATATATGTAATTTTTCACATAGAAGTGAGTTGTTAATATCTCCACACGTGCATCTCTGTCTCAGCCCAACATCACATGGCAGTTGTAAGTTTTCACTTAATCGATTTCCTTAATATTGATCCTTTAATCTTACTGTGAGATTGCTCGCAAAATATTCAAAACATAAAAAAAATGGTTATCAACAGCGATAATGGAACGACGGCTTAATTAGACTTTTCTTCAAATTTTGGATTTAATATTGGGCAACACTCTATTCTACAGTGACCTCTGTGATTCATCCATCGTGCCCTTGCCTCCACTAAATCTCGATCATCCAGTCAGTGGATTGATACCCAGCAACTGGAGATTAAAAATGCTTGTTCTCCACAACACAAAGGTTCGATCCATCGACTGCGAAACTGATGCTATCGATGACCAGTAGAGAAACTGGTGGATTAGAGGTATCATTTGTCTATTGAAAATCCAATATGTATAATTTCAAAAATCAATTAAGTTGTCTATAATGACAATTATTCATTTATGGCCATGAGATTTGATCAAGGAGAGGACTTGGAAGGTTAAAATCGAATGCACAGAGGTACAATAACGAAACACATGGTCGAAATTGTTGAAGTTATGGCTCGTGAGAATGGGAAAATATTAAAATGGATGCACAATAATATCAATTATTATAATGGAGGCAGAGTGTTATTCCACCAAAAAAACTTCTTGTAAAAACGAATTATTCATTTGTATTAATTTACTTTTAAACTAAATATGCCCACATTTTCTGGCTTTTTCATTACAAGGGTGTTCTTCATCGATCCATATAAGCTAGAAAATTTTAGAGAGCCGTCGAAAGTTAAAATTTTGCATTTTTTAACATTTTTATAGAAAGCACAAATTTCTTTTGCCAGTCTTTAAATAGATTTGCGTTTTATATGTAGGACATGATTTAGGTTAAACTAGGAGGGTTATATGATACGAAAGGTAAAACAAGATATTACAATATTAAGTAAGGTTCTATTTGATCTTAATCCCTTTACTTTGGTAGAATTGGTTGTTAATAATGCGGGTTTATTCTTAAATAAACCCTCAAGGGTTTTTCAAGGTGGAGGATTCTAACCCATTGCATTCGCTGATTATAAGACAGGTGCCCGTTTACACTTTCGTATAAATATTGATGAAGATTTTGGGAGGTAGGGTATCCTCTGCCAGCCTATCATAAATCGCAGATGGTTGTTTTCTATAGTATAATAGAAGCTGAGATGGCTTAAGAGAATATTTCAATCGACTTCCCAACTGATTTGATCTTATAACTGGTGGTTAACTTGGCATATGTCAAAGAGATGGATGCAATTTGGCTTTAGTTCGGGTGCGGGGAGAATTGTTGTTATTTTTTTCATTGGGATTCAATTCCACCATATAAGCATTTCTTATAATAACTTGAAAATTTAACTCCAAAGAGGCTAAGATAATTCAGATAACTCAGTAACTCAATATCTAGATTCAAAATATTTTTTTTTTCCAGTAAGACTATATATTATAGATAAACTATATGACAGTACATAAAATCAACCATCAACCATTTACAGATTGATAATGATCTTCCCAAATCACTTGATAAGGAGGATATGGTGTATTCTATCACCATCTGAAGCCCAAGATAAAAGAGATCAATACAGTTAAGAGACATTTCAACATAACTTATACCTCTAAAGAAGCTATATCATCAAAACATATATAGTCATCACTGTATGCCATATTCTCTCAATGTGAAGCAGGAAAAAGATTAGACATATATAACAAAATTACAAAAAAGAGTGTGAACAAGAAGATAGTCTTTTAACCTAGATATGGAAAGTCCCCCATATAAAAAATGTTCTGCTCCCAAGTGATCTCCAAGCACCATTTACCAATCATTCCCAATAAGTATTTCTTTGATAATTTGTCCCCTTCCTTTTTCAAATTCCTTCCAATACGCTGGATTGTGGAGCAGCTTTGTAATTGCCATAGAAATTCGATCCTTTCCAACCATCCCTGAAGCATGGGGTTATTGATAGATGCCATCCCCATGACTTGATCAATGATAATCTTCGAGTCCCCATATATGTGCAAGATGGGGTTCCCAAGGAAAGTGTTGAACCATAGGAGCCCCTAGAGTGCTAATGCTTCAGCTTTGGTAAGGGTACCACCACCACTATTCCAGTAGACCCTGTTTTGACAAATCAGCAATCATAGCAATCCAAAACCCACATGCACAGGTGTTCCATTGGGCAGTCCCATAAAAAAATCTCATATTGTATATGAATTGTACATTATTATGCATTTGTGGATTGATATTAGTACATAATGGTTGTGCAGAAAAAATTGAAAGATTGGTGGTGATTCTTTCAATGACCAAAACAAAATCTTCCCTAGAGTTCTGGAAAATACTTCTATTCCTCCAATTCCAGATTGCCCAGAAGAGGAAAAGGGGGATGGCTCTCTAGGAAACTTTTTGAGCACTCCACCATTTTAATGAGTCCCTCGCTTAGGTATGTTGAATGTACAAGAAAACAAAGAGGGAAGCAATCTTTTTCCATACCTCAATAGTAAATTGGCAGTGCAGAAAGATGTGATCATTATCTTCGGTATCATTTTTGCATATGGTGCATATTCCGAGACCATGCAAATTTCTTTTCTGCAGATTCACCGATACAAGAATTTTTTTATGATATACAAGCCATGTGAAAAGCATAACTTTTATAGGAGCTTTAGTTTTCCAAAAGGCATATAGAGTTTGATGTTGCCCTTGTCTGGAGACCATATTTGATAGAGTATAATATGTGTTAGTAGCTATAATGTTATTAGTTGCCATTCTACCCGACCATACAATTTTGTCCTATGTTCCTATGTGGCAAATGCCGAGATGCTTTACTGTAGAAATAGTTTGACTCCACTCCCGTTCCTTTTGGCTAGTGAACCCCAAATCATGGGCTTTTTTACATATAGGGAGTTGTCCATGGCAGGCATTTATAACTTGGCTCTAGAAAGAAATGCCTCGCCCATTCAGATGTTGGATAATACTCTTAGAGATGGTGAAATCCATTCTAGTACCCAAGATTGGGTTAATTCCAATAAGAATATAGTTGCCTGACTGAAATTTCCATGCGATTTGGTGGATAAATTTTTCTTCGACTTTCAGGAAACTTAGCCAGATAGCAGATCCTTGTTTGATATCAATGGTGTCATTTCTATACCAAACGTTGAAATCTTTATCCTTTAGATACTTTTGTTGGATGATCTTGTTCCATGTGCCAACTCCAAATAAACCCCTCCAGAGGGATTTTATGACCAATGCTCCACAGAAACGATGAAATTCCATGATTCCCCAACCACCCATACCCTTTGCGAGAGTGATGTTTGATAAATTTGGTCAAGTGGTATTTTTTCCCATTTAGGCTTACCCCCAAGATGAAGTTTTCCATGATACGGTTTAGATTGTTAATGATGGAAGCAGGGATATGGAAGAGATGAGCCCAATATACCCCCATTTGTGACAGAACAACTTGTGTGACGATAGCCCGTCCCCTAAAGACAGGCATCTAAACTCCCACCCAGAGATCATTTTGTAGAATCGATCAGCAAGCCATTGTTAATCAGCGATTCTGTAGCAAGTGGGTTTGAGACGATAACCAAGATATTTCAAACCATTTTGTATAGGCCTTGCCTCCATACCAAATAAATCTTTGATATATGCAACAATCTCCAAGTCAGATTGTCCATGATATAGAACAAATTTATTAATATTCATGTGTAACCTAGAAGCATTTGCAAATCTACTGAAAATGTGAAAAATATATAACCAAGAAAAATGGTAGAGCATACCCATTATAATAATGTCATCTACAAAAAGGTTATGTGAAATGTTGATGTTATTTCCCATCTTTAGTGGCTGAAATTGATCCTCGAGGATTGCTTTTTTAATATGCAAACTTCGATAGCCCATGACAAGAATGAATAAAAGAGGGGATAGTGAACATCCCTGTCGGAGACCCTTTCCAGCCCGGAAGAACCTTGTAGGATACCCATTAGTAATGACAACATAGTTTACATTATCTGCACAGTCCATGATCTAGTTAACATGTATGGGGTGTAAACCAATCTTGATAAGGACGAGTCAAAGAAAAACCTAGTCTAGGCAGTCATATGCTTTCCAAAGATCAATCTGTAGTATAGCAACTTCAAGATGTTTGGTGTGAATTGAGTGCATACCTTCCTGTGCATTTGCACAACATCATGGATGAATCTATCCAGAAGAAATCCATGTTGTTTTGGGGTGATGAAGCATGAGAGATTTCTGCGCATATGGCTAGCAATAGTCTTTGATATGATTTTTTAAATGATGTTGCACAGAGAAATAGGCTTGAAGCCATTGAAACCATTTGCATTTATTTTTAGGAATGAGTGCGATATATGTGGAAGTTATCTTATGATGGATGAAGCCCTTGGTCTTGGATTCTTCAATCATGCCAAGAAGGTCAACTTTGAGAGTATAAAAAAAAAGTGTGAAAATTTTGATTCTCCATCCATCAAGACCAGGGCTTTTATCACCCTTAAAAGACTTGAGAACACACAAAAGTTCTTCTTCAGAGACTTCCATAAAGAAATCATCATTTTTCTCATAATCATAAATGATTGGGTATGTATCAATACCCCAAAACATGTCTTCAGCAAAAATATTTTCATTGTTGCCATATGCCATTTGGAAGAATTGTATAGCAGTATCGTTGATCCCCTCTTGAGTCTGGTGTAAGTGTCCATTAGCGTCTGTAATCTCCCATATGGTGTTTATATTACGGCAATGGTTAGCATATATGTGAAAGAATTTGGTATTGTAGTCACCTTCCTTCAACCATAACACCCTGCTCTTTAATCTCCATGTGGATTCTTCCATAGTAAGGATATGCTTCTTCCTGAGTTCCTGTGATTAAATATTGGAGAAGATATGAGTAGGAAGATAATGAGAAGACATGGAGGAATGGAAAGAGCCAATATTATTTTGGATATCAACAAGCTCGTTGCTGTTTTCCCTGATTTTCTTTTTCTGCCAGTGATTGATGGTCCCCTAGAGGGAGTCAAGTTTATCCAGAATGTTGACCATGGGGTAGTTCCCAGCTGAACAAAGTCTGTACCAAGTTTCCAACACCAATTTATTAAAATTAGGGTCCTCCAAAATTGTTCTGTTGAATTTGAAGGGGATGCCCGAGTGAAGTTCCATTTTCCTCCATTTAAGAGTGATGGGTCTATGATTTGATATGAAATTACTGATGATGTTTGCCCAGACATCCCCTAGATGGTCCAACAATTGTTCATGGACTAGAAAGCGATCCAGTTTCTTTGCAATGTATGTCGAGCCTGTGCAACCATTGTTCCAGGTAGGGGACATTTTGGTGGGGCAAATGTCTGCAAAGTTGTGCTTGAGAATGGCATCCTGCATTCTCCCAGCAAGAGGATCAACTTTCCTTAAACATCCCAAAACTTCATCCAGATAGATAGTGCAATTTAGATCCCCCGCTATGATGAGCGACTCTAGGTCCATCAAGTCAGAAGATAAGAAATGGTCCCAGAAATTTCCTTTATTTCTGTACAGAGTCTATATGTTAAGGATGTGAACATGACCAGGCAGTCCATGAATGCTACCTTCTAGCAAAATACCATTGAAACATTTATAGGCCTTTATATTGATTTAGCTAGGGTCTCATAAGGCTACCAAACCACCTGAGTGACCCACAGTAGCAGTAGTAGATATATTCCAGTTCGGAAACATTTTCTGAAAGCATTGGACAATGTAGGGAACATTATGCATAATTTCTTGAATAAGGATAATGAAGGACTGTAAAGACAAAAAAACATGTTTGAGGGATAAGTATTTTGGGGCAGTCCTCAGACCCCGAATATTATGGGAAATAATGCACATCATGGGAGATTTTTCACGGGCTGCAGTGCTCTAAGGGCCTGTGAGGGGGAAATGTCAGCAATGGGGATGCCAACTAGAAATCGATCCATTGGGGAGGAAAATGGATTTTTATTAGGGTGTCCCCGAAAACGACGACTACCATGATTTTGTTTTCTTCACACAGTATTGTTGCCTGCCGAGGTAGGGCTGATGTGGGGAGATGATTGACACCCAGGCTTGTGGATAGTAAGAGTACGAAGATCTAAAGTCTTCCTTTGTAAGAGGAAGTCCAGGTCACTCCCGACAGAATTTGTAGGTGATGCTGTTGGTGAATTTGGGGGAGTAATTTTGAGGCATGGACATTTATCCTTTTGACTAACGGCGAGGTGGTTCTAGAGGGGAAACATATGTAATATGCGAGGTGGAGGGTATGCCATGATATGGATGTGGAGCTGTAAAAGGAGTTGGAATGTGCTGACTAGTAGTAGGCTCAGGTGGTAGATGACATATGAAGGCCGGTGGATTGTCAGAAAGAGGAAAGTCTGATTTGGGAGAGACATTCGTGGATGATGGAATAGTAATGGGTGATGAAATGATTGAACTGAATGCATGTGGAAGATTGGAATTTTTGTGCGGATGCATACCTGGATGATGTAATTGATGATTATGTGGCATAGATAATTGTCCATTGAGGCTTATTCGACCCGTGTCATAGTGTGACACCATGGCACCATTGTAGCATCTTTTGCCATGAAAGTGTCCACCAAGTCGAAAAGGGAACTGTACAAGCATATGACCCATTCTATGACAGAAAGAGCATCTGAAGGGTACCCCCTAATAGTCCAACCTTTGCTGAAGGAAGGTGCAGTGAAGTTCAATGTGATGTGGAAAGCCACCGAGATAATATTTCTCAATGAGAATCCAGGAAACGCTCTTGTCCTGTGCCCCCAGACAGTGTGGGTCAACATAGATAAATTTTCCGATGGCATTGCCAATATCAGTGAGTGCCTGTTTGGTCCATAATTCAAGTGGAAGACCTGGTAATTTGACCCAAACCAGTTTGTTGGAAGGCGTATTGCGAAGAGGATTATACGCTATGTACCATTTATGACGGGAAAGGAAGCTTTTTCCATGTATCCATGGAATGAATTTAATTTTTCCAAGTTCTCCTCACTGAGAAAATGAAAACTATACCATCCCTTCAATAACCTCACAAACATAGGCAAGTACCCTAGCATATAATTCCACTTCTTTTTATTCCATTTACGCATCTCAGAGCCCTCCATGTTCAAGAAATACCATCTACCTACTAAGGCACATTTCTGGAGACTGTTAATATGGTCCACTAGTGTATCATTGTCCAAAGCCAAAGTTGGAGGTTGTGGAGCAGTTTTTATAGAGTGGTGTTTTGAACAACAATGATGGAGTGCATGC
Source organism: Pinus taeda (assembly GCA_000404065.3). Lineage (NCBI taxonomy): Eukaryota > Viridiplantae > Streptophyta > Pinopsida > Pinales > Pinaceae > Pinus > Pinus taeda. The sequence continues at coordinate 110,070 of APFE030959685.1, forward strand.
TTGAAACCCCCACCACATATGGAGGTAAGAGAGGATATTAGATGGAGAATTTAACTAGAAATTAATGAATATAGGGACATTTACTTAAACTAGCACAATGTGCAATTACCCAGAAAGTAACTAATACAGGGACATTTACTTAAACCAGCACAATGTGCATTTACCCAAAAAAACAGAGAATTTTTTACCTAGTAATCATGTTTTGTAAGTAGTATAATCAATTTATGGGGTGCTAAAGAACAATAGAGGCATACCCATGAAATATTGAAGATATTTGTCGGGAGCAACATGTAGATGGCAAGATGCCCCTTTTAGGATGATGTTGTTATATTACCACTCGAAATAGCGAGATAAAAAGTAAACCCTGAACCCAAATTTAAACAAATACTGTATATTTCAGTGAAAAAATGTTAGAAAATTATATATTACGGAGCAATGGAACACATAAAATATTGCAGAAATATAAACACAGAAAACGCACAAAACAAGAGAGACACAGATATACGTGGTTCACCCAGTTTTGGCTACGTCCACCTCGAACAGCCAGTCCTTCCTTTCTATTATCCAGCAAAATGAAGAGACACAACCTACAGCAAAGCCACTGTAATATCCTCTGTTTTCTCTCCAGTCTCACCTCTCTGTTTCTCACTCACACAGAATACACATCTATCTAACAGCCTCAAATACAATGCCCTCATACAAAGAGAGGGGTTGCCTTCTAGGGCAAAAAACCCTAAACTAAACATAAGTTCTACCGTCAGATCATCCGCCTAATGAACGGCCCAGATTGACTAGAAATTACTATACTTTTACAAGGCAATTTTACAGCCGCCCCCCCCTGGACCCCCCCTGCAGCGAATATTTTACGGGCGGCGTTGCCGCCCCCATTTTGAACTGGGGTCCAATGTGGCGGTACTTTTGAATATAGAAGATAATCAGGCTCCACACCCAACAATCAGCATCCCTTAGCCTGAGGACTTCTTGCACAGCCTTAACATCTTTGGGATCATGCCCAAACTCTATTATGATTTCTTCCAGTGCTTTGATCGTGTTATCCTTAGCTTGAGAGGAAGCCCTTTCCAACTCATGCTGTGCAGCAATATTGTTCAGGCTATTTTGCAGCCTGTAGTTGACCAGGGTCTTTTCAGCCAATGTGGCATAGACCATCTCACCCGTCTGTTTATGGAGCTCAATTTGATCCATTGGGTGGATGTCTTTTGCTAGGACCTCCAAATTGGTCCTGATATAGTCTGCAGCTGATTGCGGTTGCTGCACTGTTGGTGTGAAGTGGCTCATGACCATTTTCCCCTCCTGTGTATCAAAGGCAGACATCAGCCTTTGTTGGTTTGTAGGAGCCACGTTCAGCAGGTGATTGTAGATTTGAATCTTTATTGGTTCACTCCTTCTCTTGATATCTTTGAACTGCTGTTTAATGCTTGTTTCTCCTCCCTTCCTCTATCCTGAGGAGCTCACTTCTCCTAATGCTGCCCTGTCTTGCTCCTGTTGAAAGGAGCTGGCTGAGGCTTCCATGCTTGGCATTTCCTCTTCTGAGAAGGGATTTAATCTCTGTCTCTTCTGTGGTGATGAGGTAAGGGGAGTTTCCCTATCTCTTTTTCTGCTTACATCCTCCCTTTAAGGGGTCTGGAGGATGGAAGAGTCAATCCTTGAATCCTGCCTTGGGGGTGCCATTTGCACTGGCTGCTCTTGGGTGGCCATTGGGGCCTCTACTGTTTGTTTCCCCTGACCCTGTTGGTCCTTTTGCTGCTGTTCTTGTTGGGGTGGCTGCTCTTGACCCTGTTCTACTTGTGGCTCTTCCATATCCTTTTCCTTTCCCTTGCTTTGATCTTGGTCTGTGGTTTGCACTGTCCCTTGATGTGTTGTAGAAGATGATGCAGCTGCTCCTGCTTGAGGCTTTGGCAGAGTAAGTACCTGAGAAGGAGATTCTAAGTCAGCCATTTTTAGTAAATGCCTTCTGGCCCTTTCAACTAATTCTTCCTGAGTAACTGGTTCTTCCAGTGTGTTCCTTCTCCATTTTGGTTGGTTGGCATGTCTTTGAATGTAGGGCATGCTCACATGTTCATAACTGGAGAGCTTGTATTTCTTCCTTCTCAAGGATATGGACATGTTAGGGTCATAAGGCTTCCAAAGGAAGCTTTGTTTTAGGCCAAGGCCTTCTAGTTTTCTGTCAGCATCTTTCCAGCCTTCCCTTTTGTTTAAGACAAAGTGGCCTAGTTGATTTCTTA